>JARJDR010001075.1:0-10196 GCA_030264135.1 Myllaena sp. GC000078
TATAATGCGTATGCTTCGGGCGAATTGGAGCGCGCAATATGTGCATGTGCATGTGCAAGTACCCTTCAAAGGCGATAAATCTTTCTTGGTGCTCCCTTTTTGCATTCGACATAAATCTTTTCCCGATTTTTTTCTCTCGACTTCCTTACAGCCCCTTTCATATGCCGGTCGTGTTTGGGTTTCAATAACAGAGTGCCTCTTGACCCCCCCCGACCGCCGAAAACCAAACGGGTAGATTAGCGGTGGTGCGCTATTGAATAATTTACGCGTTTACAAGCCGATTGTGAGGGCTGGGCCGCAACTGGATCACGCCCGCTCCTCTCGTTCGTTCGTTGCGTTCGTTCGCACCTCACCGCGATGCTAATTGTCTATTTGTGCGGCGCCCGCCGTGTGCTTATGCTAATGAATTGCCCATTAGATGCTAATAAATCCACACGCACGTGTGCGTAATGCGCACTGCAGTTATTTATTACCATGGGTGTGCAACCAACCAGTATCTCAATTGGAGTGGTCCTCAATTTGAAGAAGGTGCTAACTTACTAATTTATTGCGCTGCAGGTAATTTGATATAACGCAAAAATTAGACACAGTAATTAATCATGCGAATTGATAATAATTATTCATCGAAGTGCGGGCAAATTTTTCAATTTCATTCAGAATTAGAGAATTTCTAGCCTATTTTCGATCATCATGTTGAGCGTTTGAGAGAGCGGAATATAAATACTTGGGGACTAATAATAGCCATGATGATTTATATCTTGCTATCGAACAGCATAATTGGGAGAGGAGAAACGCGAATGAATTTTTTTTACCGGTTGCGACACAATAGTAACCGCAGGAAAGTAACCCGCGGGTGCTTTACGACGTGCGGATTTAACCATAAAATTTGCACCCCATATATTTCCGTTTAATTATGAAGGACTCGCAACATACAAGGCGCGCGAAGATTTATTGCTTTCAAAGTGACTCTCGAGTGTATACCTAGCTCGAAAACGGCACCGCATAATCTCAACAGATACATCTTCCTCTTGTTCCATAGATATAATGGCACACTTCATTGATTCGAGCTCGAACTCGAGCTCGAGCTTGCTTGGGATATTGTTGAATTCGGGTCGTGCAACACGTTGCAATCCACTCCAGTTGTGCACCCAATGTGCAATTGCTCTATCATGCACCGAACCGAGCAATGAACATTACTCTTAGTATGCTCCTCGGGAAAGGCGATGTTATTATTGTTATTATCTCGTTTCGTTTGCGACCGCCCCAAGTGATTGTTGCCTTCCAATAATTACGTGGGCTTCATTCATGGGATATTTCTACTCACTCTGCCCAAGATGCACGCGCTTCATCCACGGATAGATCTGCGGCGGGTTCGACGAGCTGCCGCCCTTGGAGTTGTTGTTGTTGCCGGATTTCTCATTACTCGATGTCGAGCTGGTGCTCGACGCCGGCGAGGAAAGATTCTGCGAAGCAGTCGACGACGCCGCTTGCTTCCCCTGCGGCGATGTGGTGCTCACTGATAGCGGCGATGTCAACCCACCGCCGCCGGAGGTCTTCGTGATGGTTACACCACCCACATTGGGTACCAGCGGTGGTGTGCTGCGGCTGCCCGCAGGCCCACCGCTGGACGTGCTCAGATCCTGCGGTGAGGACACACCACCGCCGCCACCTCCACCACCACCACCACCTCCGCCTGTTGATGTCGCATCCGCGTACTTGCAACTCGCCGCTGAAGCCGGATTCAGCCCCATAACACCAGGACTCTGTGCCCCGGCGCCGGGATGAAGATGACTTTGCGGACCCAACCGCTGCGGCTGCAGCTGTGTGTAATCACCCATACTGGGTCCTTGCAGGCCATGACCGGGCGCTGGTGTCGCGTAAGGATGCTGTGGGTATTGCGGCGCTACCTGCGGCGGTGAGTAGCACGCCGGCGGGTAGCTGGCCGCCGCCGCCGCCACCGCCGCCGCGTTCGGATTGTAGTAGTCCGCGCCGCCGGCGGCAGCGGCGACATTCTGCTGGCCCTGATCGGCGCCGCCGCCGCCGCCGCGTCCCTGTTGTTGTCCGTAGCACTGGGCCAGAGAGTTTACGAACTGATAGGAACTCATTATGTTGTTCAACATGGAGTCAACGGTAGTTTGTTTGCTTGCGAACTGAATGTCACACCGGTTTAAATCATCGCGCACAAAACCATCCTAGGAAGGGTTGCGGGCACTTCTTCTTCTTCTTCGTCGTCGTCGTCGTCGTCGTCTTCGTCGTCTTCTCGACTGTCGCACGTGGATGCTTCGACGATAATGCGGGCACGAAACGGAAGAGCGGCCCAGAACAACGCGTCCGAGCGGATTGCGTAGCGGCGCCACGACTGCCCAATGCCACACGTTGATTGGGTTTAGTATCCTCGCGGCGACGAGAAAAGATTCAAACTCCTGCGCGTGGCGCGCGCGGCAGGACGCGACAGCGACGGCGAGCGCGGCTGCTGAGAAGGAGCGGGAGAGCAAGAGGCAGGGCCCGTGTTCGGTCGCGGGTGGGAGAGTTGGAGTGCGCCAGCGCAAGCGCGAGGTGGAGTTTGTGGAGCGCATTGGGCACCGCCTATATTGCCGCCGCTCGGTTGCGCCTTGCGGCGCAGGATACGCCGCCGTATCCTGCGCGTGTTAACACTTTTCGCAAACCACAAAATCAGCTGGTGCTTCAAATGCGCGCCCTGTCTAATCAGCGTCATTCGATAGGCTCGTAAATTTCGGGAGTTGAAGGTGCATTATTATGACAATGAGAGGCTATTGGGCAAGGACCCGAAGAACCCCAAGAAGATTTATTGCTTTTCAAGCGCACAACCTTGACTTTTGATGGTAATCTTGCGATTTGAATTTTTGAATTATCCCCAATCCTTATTACGTTAGAATAAGGAACGCGGGAGCGCCTTTGAAGGAGGAAACGGCATTTTTAAGATTAATGTTGTCGCACCATACATCACGCACACAACAAGTTGTTCGCGTTTTTCCGGCAAGCCGGCCGCTTCCGTGTTGTGCCGGCTTGCTGGAAGTATTTCTCGCGATGCGACCGACGACTAAGTTCTAGTGCACACCACGGGTGTGTGTCGAACAGCCAGCCAGCAGTGTTGTTCGACGACGGGTTCTTGGGCAATCATTAGTCATTCAACCCCTCGGTGTGGAGCAACGCTTGCATGCAGCCGTTCGACCTCGATGTTGAGTACACTATCTAATATTCGCCAAGCTTTGCAAAAATTGCACGAACAACCTTGAAAACTGTATCGTTTTCACCTGAAAAGGTGGTCTTTACGCCGTGGAAAGAATGACATTAACTCCTTGACTAATAGGGTAAGCGCGCATTTGCATATTGTGCCTGGTGCCCGTTATGGAATTAGAGTTAAGCGAAGATGATACACATACCAAACAGTTCTAACTGTCTACGTAATGCGCATTCCATGCATGTTCAGCGGGGCGCATTTGAATGAGAATGGACGCCAGCTTCAAAAGAGCAAAGGTGGACAATACGTTGACAAATAGGGTTGAAAGTGACAGATTGAAAAAAGACCCAACCTAGTCTCATTAGACATCATTTGAATAGTAGGTAACTAATTTCGACATGGTTTCCTTAAAATACAACAATTGTAAGTTGAGTTGTGATTGAGTGCGCAAATTAATTGGATGTTTATAGATAAGTAAGTAAAGTGGATTTCGCCAAGTTCATTTGTGGACTCTTATTAATCGGTTTTTAAGTTGCCGGAGCCGATTGACTACAACTGCTACCGGGTTTTGCTTCCCATCTGCACGAGTATACACGAGTCTATTAATTTCAACATGTCACAACCTGCTTTAACTCAAGCGCGCATCAAAATATTTACGCATATTTCCTTCTCTCTGCCCATTCAATTGGCGACTTGCGCCGCTTGCGCGCTACCTACTACTCACCAAGGCGGAGTTGATATCCAGACACAATGTGTAATTAAACATCGAATAATAATAATAACACGCGCTGTGAAATGTTTATTTACGCACAGCCTTAGTTAGCGTTTGCGTAATGTTTGAAATGTTGCAGCTGAGAAATGGATGATGTTGAATATCAACAAGTGTGGCTTGATGCGCACGTCACTCATCTAGCTATCTACTAAGTACGCGAAACTCGTCACTAATGTCTTAATTGCATACGACCTAAGCCATATTATCGATCATTAAACTAATTGCGAAAATATTCGCCCAGGTCGTAAGACTGTGCACGCACGAGTGACTTAAGCTCATATTTAATCGCATAATTGTTTTGGAGTAGTTAATTTTAATTAATACATATTTAAAACAAACCTGTCAGGGCGCAAATAGAAATAAATACGAATGGTCGTCGGTCGTATGGTGCGCGGTTGGGAAGAGTGGGGGTAATTAATGTTCATTTACACTTGTTAGGCCGCGTGCGTCTCTCTCTCTCTCTCTCTCTGTCTCTCGGTCAACGCTGGTTCTAATGCTGGTATAAATATAAATCCACTTGGCATATTTTTTACGTACCTACACGCGTCGCGTACGCCTAATGAGCAAATCGCGTTTGGACACTACACTGTCTGCCTTTGGCCTGCGTCATTTGCGAATGGCGCTGCGCAAAAAACGAGCAACCCCTTTCTTTTCCGGCGTATGCGTAATTCAATTTTATTACGTATAATTTCCCTCCTGTTCAGCCCTTCAAGCAACCAGTTGTTGAAAGTGATTATCTTGTTAATGATAAACTGGAAACTTTTGAGTTTGATTGTATTCGATTGAAAAGTGCTCGTACGTAGTAATAGCAATCGACATGTGTCGGGTCGGAAGGAAGGAAACGCGAGTAAACACACTACATCTCACTGACCGCCCCAGGTCAGTGTTATAGATTGCTCTCCGGTCGATTGAGATGCGTCATAATTTACTCCACGCCGCGCGGAGGTGCATTTGAGTTCGAAGGAAAAAAAACAAGCAATAAATTATTCATTCAAGATGCTATCATCCTTAAAATGCGGTTGCGTTATACTTTATACCAATAACAATTCATCATGTTTATCCTCATGGACCGCACCGGCAGAGCAAATTGTTAGTTTTAATTCGGTGTCTAATCATGGCGGCGATCGCCATTGATCCTGCGAATATGCAAGATTTTCGGGCCTCCAAAAATGGCAGATCCATCTTGCGTTTGACAGGGTGGTGTACGGGTCCATCAGGGGCGCTGCGCCACCCGCTACTTTTGTAGCCGCGCGCATATGTATACTGTATGCATTATGTGCACCTAGCTGTCGACATGTGTGCGTGGGTGTGACCCTCCCTCACTCTTCGCCTTCACTTCGCCAGGGTTAGTGGAACACACGTCACTGAACCTATTATGTAGTATACCCGATACAACCACCACCGAGCGGCGACGGCGTATTCGCAACAATTCCTATTCAATGGCGGTCCCCACATCTCCCACATATTCACTCAGCAAACGGCAACATATTTGGTTCAATTTTGAATACAGCCACTGCTTAATTGCTGGCAGGCCGGATAAAAATCAATATCGATCCAGATAGAAGGGAATGACGGCCGAGGCCGGGGAAATCATCAGACGCTTGATGATAAGGAAGGGAATCGCGTATGATTTATAGTGCAGTGGACAATGTGGAACCATTAAGAGGTTCAATAACGATGATTAAGCTGCGCCGCGCCGACACGCGCACCGCACGCAACGATCATCTTCTTGTTTACACACATGCCGTGTGTGTGCAATTCGATGATTTTCCTCCACCCACCCACCCACCCTTACGCCCAAAAAAAAAAGAGAATTTCTTCTTTCCCCACGTTTCCCGTTATCACGCAAATGCACTCACTCTCACTCCCCAATCATTTATATTAATATATCGGGGCTGAAAATTGCCCACAATTGAATTACTTACCTCTTCTGCATGGTACTCGGATGGGATGCATGGATGGGATGGCATTCGCGACATCTGACGCTGGCCTGGTGGTTAATGGTATTGACTTAAGTATGGCATTGTTATGACATGATTACCATCGGTTGTGGTATGCTCTCGCCGAGCGCGGGGCTATTTTTGAATTGCTCACCTAGGTGGTGCGTGCGTGCGTGCGTGCACGACTTAAGTCCGCTGCGCATCGTGCCCGTTGATCGACTGCCAGCTATTATTAATGA
Organism: Myllaena sp. GC000078; assembly: GCA_030264135.1. Taxonomy (NCBI): domain Eukaryota; kingdom Metazoa; phylum Arthropoda; class Insecta; order Coleoptera; family Staphylinidae; genus Myllaena; species Myllaena sp. GC000078. Next base: position 6,154 of record JARJDR010001075.1, read on the forward strand.
TGCGCGATGTGCTCGCTGAGATTATACGCATGACACGCGTTATGTTCGGACACGATTATCTTTCACGTAGATTTAGTAGTTTAGTTTAACAAATTAATTTCTACGTAGGTGCGCAATGCAGGGTGGACCGAAGTGGACTGTCTTGCGAGTTGACTACTGGGGATGGGGATGATGCAGCTGCGTAAAAGAGAAAGTTTGCCGTGCTAGGAATTTGCACAAAGCATTCAAGCTTACTTGGTCATTGTGCGAAGTGAACTACTGCAGAAGACAAGGTTGGCATTTGGAATAAGTAAATTCAGTGTAAGTATTTTTGCTGTTATAAATTATTAAAATATAAACCTTTCTTAAACTAGTGACTCGTTCTGTTAATTTATTTACATGGTTTTTGATTGAATGCCTTAATTAATGTTGCTAACAAGTGGACGTCATCTCATTAACACGAAAGTAATTAGCGGTATTACTATTGGTCGAGTAATCATATTCGTCGAAGCGATTGATCTGCGCTGGAGTCGAATCCGCATCCAAATCGAAATCGTTGGCTTGTTCACCACCCCCGCCGCCAAACTTATGATCCTTCTTCGCCTTCATACGGCGATTCTGAAACCAAATCTTGATTTGCCGCTCGGTTAGGCACAACGCGTGCGCGATCTCAATGCGGCGCCGCCGCGTCAGGTACTTGTTGAAATGGAACTCCTTCTCCAGCTCCAGGGTTTGGTAGCGCGTGTAGGTTTGGCGCGTGCGTTTGCCACCCCCGCCGCCCCCGCCAGCTGAGACCATTCCACCGCTGCCGCCATCCCCATCGCCTTCAAATTTACACACAAACATTTACATACAAACATGATTTGCGCGAAGCAATCGATTGGAAACGTTACCATTATTAGCCTTCATCCACGGATAGTATTCGGGCACCTCCGCATCACTGGATTTCTTCGCATAACTGGGCGCGCTGTAAGGATAGACGAGTTTCTTGTCCTTTGGCGTGCTGAGTAGGGCGCGCAGCGCAGGCGAATCGCCTTGCGGTGGCGACGACAGCACCGATGCGGGCGACTCGCGATCATTAGCACTCGTCGCCGGGCTCAGGCGCGACGAATTGTTATAAATCGCCTGCCGACACGTGTCGTACGCGTTCGGCGTCGGCGTGTTTAGGTACGTTTCCTGTTGTTTTAATTCCGCGGATGGATGCGCTGCATGACAGAAATTTTCACCGCCGTTCGTATAAGGTGCGGATGGATCGTAGCCGCCTGTTGTAGACTCGAATCCGGCGAAACTTTTGTAATACTCGGCGGCGGTAGACGAAGAGGCGGCGATGGTATTCGGCGTCTGCGCGCCGTACGTGTTGTAAAAGTTCCCCGGCTGCTGTTGCTGCTGCTGCTGCTGATGGTGGTGGTGGTGGTGGTGTTGAGGGTGGTAATTATAAAACTCGTTGTGCTCCTGTCGATTGGCATCGGCGTCAATCACGTGATTGTTTCGATAGGATTGATAGAAGGGCTGATTGGCGGCGTTCCAGCAGCCGTAGTCGCTCGCCACATTCATGTTGTTCGCTCGCGCGCGCGCACACCCCGAAAAACAAAAGAACGCAGCGCACAAAGCTAAATTCGCACAATGCCACACTCTGCTCAGCGACACATACAACACACTCTTTGCGCTCGGCGCGCTTTGGTCAGCGATCCGACTGCGAATGGCACGCGCCAACGCCGCTGCCATCCATCTCGTGTCGATAAATGTTAAATATTGTCAACCTTATTTTTCCCCCAAAAATCAGCCCATGGGGTCGGTCGTAAACCCGGCCAAAAGAAGCGCGCGACAATTGTTCGTTCGGTGTGCGTTCGTCGCGTGTGCTGCTGCCTGCAGAGGGTTGCAATGCAGCCAGCAGCCTCTCTCCTCCCCCGAAACAGCCTTTTATTTCGGCCATGGCCCACACAGCTGCTTTTGTGTGGAATTTTCGTGTGCGGAGCAAAAATCGGCACGCACCCACCCCCAAAAATGCAGCACCCCTAGTAACGTAGTCATCTTATTTATTGGACCCCCAATTGTATGAATCCCTTCTCAAATGTTCCATACATATCATCAATACAGCTAGCGATCGATTTGAACGGAATTGACTTTGATTGCGGTTGTCACCCCACCCCGAAAAGGCTCTATTATTTATTGCAAGCCTTCTCTTCTTGCAATCTCTGCGAACTAGGTCAGAGGAACGAAAACGAAACTGGTGAGACTTCCTGGAAGGTTTTACAGCCGAGAAAAAGGACAATATTTTGTTAAATTGCAATTTTACGCTAGCCATAAATGAGTGTAAATATTATGGACAGGAAAAGAGCAATAATACCGGCGCGTAGTGTACGTAATTTACAACCGTTTGACTTTTCAATCATTTGCCATGCGTAAACAACCATAAATTGTAAAAGGCACGCTTCAAGACAAGATTGTCCGTACTAATTCAACAAATCATGCGCCAGTTGACATGTTTGAAAGGCAATTAAGTCATAACGTAGATCATTTCTGCACTTAAAACTTGGCGCTAATTTAACGCACACTCGTAGTGCAGTTGCTGATTTCACACGCGAATGCTGTGACTGTGAGTCGCAACCCCTAAGCGCGAGCACCCCATGCCTTGATCTACCCCAATATTTGATATATTATACAGTGTGTTCGTTCCTACGCACAAGAAACCGTCGCGTTTCAAGGCTGTTGGCACATTCCACGGAAAGACAAGACGATTACATCTCGTGACGTTCGTATACAAATAGCTTTCAATAAGAGAATGCAGCATATTGTTTCACTGATGAAAGGGTAACGCGCGCGTCGAAGGTGGTCCCCTTCTCAACGTCATTTTCTCAACACATGTTAGGTATGCATTTACATGCCAATCTTAAGCCGCTGCTTAAGTCGCCGCGTCGGCCATTGGATTATCCTTTTTTTTTGTTCGGGGCGCAAAATGGCGCGCGAGTGTTTCGAGACGAATGGGGTAAAATCTGCAAGTAATCGTGCGAGGGCTTGATGGGCGGCAACGGTTGGATGTTGCATCCATCCCAATCCATTGCGCGAGCGCGCGGCGCACCCCCCGGGAGCTGTCACTCAACATGTCAACATTGAAATTTCTGATGTCGGTCAACGAACGGTGCGACCGACGAGTGAGCAACGAGCGACGTTGATTGGCACACACGCAAAACCGACGGGTATTTTTGGGGAAATTAGTGCAAAAGAAACACTTGCATCGCGCCCGGTTTTTCTATTACTTACATGTATAAAAGTTGAAAGCATGCCCTTACCGCCCTTTCGCGCCGCCCTGTCCCAGCATTCATTGCGTTCTGCGTTCAGCGTTCACTTTCGACGGTATTTGTGTATGGAGAGTATCGAGTAGAGTATATAGTCTCCTTGGGAATGGGAAACATGGTATGCTTGTCTGCCACCATCCCCCGCAACCCCCGCACCGCCGCGTATTTCGCCGCCATCCCCACAAACGACGACGGTTCGCAGTTCAACGGTTTGACGGTTCGGCGTTCGACGGGTTTTCGCACTACGCCCGACACCACCCCCGAAAACGCAACAACCATATACACATTCACTCACACGCGCGCGCTGAACGCAGAGCGGCAGCGCAACCCCGTGCGCACTCTTCTTTTCACAATTTGGCATTCGTACGGAATACGATTCATCAACGTCAAAGCGGCCGGTAGAAAGGGGACCAAGCGCACGGGGGTGAGAAAGAGAGAGAGAGAGGAATCCACCCACCCACACAACACCCAGCAGCCGCTTTCGGCGTGTTCGACATGTTATTTTCTTGCATGCGCCCCCGAAGAATCTCGGAAGTTTTTTTCCTAGCGATTAAAATTCATTAAATTACTGCAAAGTTTTGCACAGTTATCCTTGCGCCCGAGTCCAGCGTGGTGTAGATGATAATAGTGATGCGGAAGGTGGTGGTGATGATGGTTGTGTGCATTGTTCATCTCTCGCAAGGGTGCACCCCAAACCCAATCCCCGAAACGCTTGTCGGCTATATGGATGGACGATTTTTGTCATTTATTATTGGGCATCGTTTACAA
>JARJDR010001080.1:0-11328 GCA_030264135.1 Myllaena sp. GC000078
TCCTTGCGTATCAAACAGTCGCAAAGCGCGTTTAGCCATTTTGTATGCCTTGCTTAATTTCACAGGCATTGAGAAAACATCTCTTATTCTACGTATGGGATTAAGGTAACTAATCCCTAATTACATCAACCATATCCTACAACCAATTAGATCTGATTTTATCTAATAGAGATCACACTGAATAATCTCGAACTGTCTTTGATAGAGCACTTTGAAGATGAGCGATTATCGTCGGAACTACAACCGGGAGGATCCTCGCTTGGCGCGGCAGAATTCGGTGCCTTCGCCGAAGACGAAGCCGCCGGTCAACAATGGACCGCCGGCCGACAATTGGAATACGCAGACGGCGACTTACAATCATTCCCAAGCCCTCCAGAATGCTTATCAATCCCTGAGCTACAACAATGTGAGTGCCCCTATGTACACAGGCACTTGTGTTAATCACTCTTTTCTCCCAAGCAGAATTGATCATTTTATATGCGATATGTTTGTTCATTGTTGGTAATTATTTGTTGAAATGCTTCTGATGTCAGGCTGCAACACATCAGTATCCAACGCAAACATATTACACTGGATACCAGAACTACAGCTACAATCCGTATGAGAATTTCCAAGCTACCCAGCAGCAACAGTACAACATGAATGTGGTAAGTGATTGCTTGGTGTGTCCCATTTACATCTGCCCATTGCTTGTGTGTACCCTATTTGCTAAAGTTGATGGCTTTATTCACCGCCGAAAATTTTACAGAATTCACCAATAAAATTGTCACATTTTGACAAATGCTATTTCTATGTATAAAATTGGATTAAATGGTTTTGTGGTATCGTCGTAAGTCGGTAAAAACTAGCCGCTACCATGCGATTTATCATTCCGCGTGCGTGGGTCGTTAATGCGCATTGTTACAGGGCGGCGAACCGCGACCACCCGGCGAGGAATACCCGCACACCTCATGGACGTCATCGAATAGCTACGCGACGGCTGGAGCACAAGCGCAACCGCCGCCGCAAGAGTACAGCACTCCTGCTCCTGTTCCAGTTGATGTGAAAAAATCTGATGGTAGCATTCTAACTTCCAACCCACTCCCTCCCAAGCCATCCCCGTAGCGGATGTTTCATAGTATTGCCTTGAAATAGCTGTTGCAGAAGAAAAGCTCAAACACCTCGCCAGTCTGGTAAAAGAGCGCGAGACCTACGAGGAGCGCGTGGCGAGCTTGAAGCAGAAACTCAAACTGCTTGTGGATCAGAAGGAGACGCTCTCGTCTAAGCATTCTCCGGATAAGGACACGCTGCGTATCATCAAAGAGAACACCAAGTTACAGGTATGACATAATAAAAAGCATATTGAAGCCATATCTAGGATTTATGAATTTGGTGCTTAGGTGGAGATTCAAACCAAGATGAAAGACGCATCTAGCGTGATCGACTTTCTCTCGAATCTGATCGGCGACAAAGAAAAAAAGAGCAAGTCGACGAAAGTCGAAGAGCCGAAGGACCTGCTGCCGGCGTCCGGCGAGAAGGTCAATATGAAACACTACGATCCGGAGATACACTGGTGCCGCATGTGCGACGTGTTCCCGCACTCGGCGAAGGAGCATCTGCTGCACCTGCACAGCAAATCGCACCGGCAGTCCGCGCACGAGGAGATGCCGTGGCACAAGCTGCCGCCGGAGCCGAAATTTCCCGTGTACGAGGAGGGTGCCACGAAGAGGGTGCCGATCAAAGGTAACCGCGTAGCACGTAATCTAGTTGTTAAGCCGCATGAGAATTCCGCTGTGAAATCGATTTGTTTGTAAAGCATCAGTCACATTCGCGCGACGATGCTACGCGTCTCGCCCAAACTGTAAACATACTCATAAGTTTCTGTAGCATTGTAAACGATAGGAGTTGTATTGGCCGTCGGCAGAATATTGGTTACTGAAGCCGTTGAATTTTTAGGACGTTAGAGTCGGGCGAAAGAAAATCAGTCTCAAACTCTTTTGTATTGTGTTGTACTTGGATTTTACTCACGACTGGCCGTATGCGAACAAATCTCACGCAAGCGTTGACAGTAACACGGTGTATGTGACCGCCTTGATTGCAAATGCATAAACGTAGGCACTGATACTGATACTTTGGTGTTCGGGCCGTTGGTGCGGCGTTTACTGATTGCGCTATCGTTGTAGGCTTGCAGTTCTTCGTCGCGTCGACGGCGTGGTATTGCCGCCTGTGCGATACATGGATCGGCGACCTGCATTGCGCGTCCCAACATTTGATGTCCGTGCCGCATTCGCAAAACTACAGCGTACGTAAAGTTCTCGATACCAACACTTTCCTCGTAGTTGCATTAGGACTTCAAACGTATGTAAACGATGTATTGATATTGTACTAAATCTGCTTCATCAGAATTTTGTGGAGCAAAATCCACACTGGGAGATCGAATGGATGAAGGACCGCGAGAAAGCGCTTGAGCGTACCAAACGTGGCAAAGGAGTCGACTCCGATTCGGACAGTCACAGCAAACGACGTAAACGGCGCGAAAAGTACTCGCCAACAACGCTGGCGGGCAAGGAGAAGAAAAAGAAAAAGCGCTCAAAGCGGCGTAAAAAGATGAGCAGTGATGAGTCTTCGTCGAGTTCGTCATCGTCGTCATCGTCCGACGACGAAGAGGAGGCCGATGATAAGAGCAAATCCATTCGGGTCGCCATGCGTAATAAGCTGTTGGAAAGCGACGGCAAACTGGATATATTGGAGCAAATCGTCCGGCAGCAAGGTAAGAAAGAGGAGTTCGTCGAGGATAAGTTGATGAGTCAATGGATGACCACCACCAACGAGCCGGCCGGCAAAGACAAGCAACTGTTGGACAACTTGAAAGAGAAATTAAAGCAGAAACAGGACGCCGAGAAGGCGAAGGTTGCCTACGAAGCTGAGTTGGCGAAACGCAAGCAGGAATTCGAAGATACCCAACGTAAGGAGAAGGAGCGCCTCACGCAGGAGGCGCTTGCCAAGGAGGAGGAGAAGAAGCAGCGTGAGAAGATGAGTTTGAAGTTCCGCAATACAAATCTAAAGGACACTGTCCCAAGGTAATATCCAAAGCGGTAAATCTTCATATATTAAGGTGTCTTCTTGCTAGGAAACGGACGCCATCAAGAAGCCCGGATCGTGGCCGTCGTCGGCGTTCTCGCAGCCCCAGTCCGCGTCGTCCGCACCACCGCAATGGTCGCAACTCCTACGAGCGCAGTCCGCCGCCGCGACGCGATCGGAATCGCCGCAGCCGATCTCGCGGCCGCGAACGTTCACGCGAACGCGCTCACAAGTCGCGATCGAAATCGCGTGAGCGTCGCTCATCATCGCGCGACAAGAAAACTGGCAGCAATTCCAAGAAGCTGCCGTTTATTGGCCGCATGCCGCTATTCAAGAACATCAAGCCCAAGGAGAGGGTTGACGCCGAACCCAAGCGCGAGATCCAAAAGGAGGATTACGACGCCCCGCGTAAAACACGTTTCCAGCCCGGGAACCTAGCGCGCGCATTCATTCCGCAGCCGGAAGTGGTGTGCTTCCCGCAATTATCGTCCTATCCGCCGATGGCCGAACCGCCACCGCCGCCGGTTGTGATTACACCGCCTGCACCACCGCAAGCGCCGAAGATCAGCAAAAAACCGCCACCACCACCGAAACTTGACGAACCGCCACCAGCACCAAAGCTCCCTACGGTGACGGCGGCGGCGATGGAATCGCCTAAGATCGATTCGAAGGCTGAACGCGCGTTGCAGGAGGCTGCGCGGGAAGAAGCGGTCGAAGAGGAGCCGGACGATAAGGAAGAGGAGGCGCAACAGCAGTCGGAAATGGCTGCGCAAGTGGATGCGTCGGCAACCGAAGACTATCTTCTCTATGAAGATACCTCGAATACGATGTATCAATATGGGGCGATGGACTATAATATGATGTATCAGCAGGGGTACAATTACATGCAACCGGCGACTGAGGAGGCGGCAGAACCCGAGCCACCCAAGTCGCATACAATGCCTCTGGAACCGCCGCCTTTACCGCCGGATGATCCCAACGAGGATCTTGCCATGCTCGGGTTGAGTTCGGATGACTTGGCCGTGCAACAGATGTATTAGTTTTTTCAATTTTATGTCGCTTTCCTTTGACTTTTAGTGAATACTGTTGGGTGTAAGAATTGGTTAACGTTTCATACTTTTTGAGATACACACCGAGTGTGGTGTATTTATTTAATGATGTAAATACATTCAATAGTAATTTGCAAGCATCAATAGCATACGCTGTCTGTAGTTTTATAATTTGAGATGTTTTTTGTAGATCAATAAATCAAAATTTATGTTATCTGGTTTTGCGATTACTCCCAGTTGCTCCCAGTAAATAGGTCGGGGCATTTCCATAGCAACGGTATAAATGTGATACATAAATGTTCTCATAAGTTGGCCACGTTGGGCGCTCAACAAGTGAGTTATTGTATATTGAAATTTTGCCACTGACTACCATTTGACCGGCTCAGTGCACATATTTTACTCATGAGTGAGAGTGAAATGGCAGACAATGCGCAGAGGACAACAACATATAATTTGAGGTTGGATTTTTTTGTTATTCAAGTGTTATTGTTATTTGTCAATAAATTATGATTCTTCATAAAGATTTGCAATTCTGTGTAAGTAACTCCTAATTATAAAAAAATTCAATAATCCAGCATGAACATCATTTCCAGAAAAGAAATCAAGCATTCATTCATTAATTTCTCTCTAAAGTCGTAATAATCAAAACTAAAAATAATGAAACGTCTCCGGCCAGAACATTCCAGTTTGAATCTAATAGTAATTCCAGAAAGGGCCTATAAGACTGACAATGACGAATCATTTCAACTTGTATCAGCAAACCAAAAAGATGTTCATCTTAATGGGTACAAACAATTTGAGTGGAACCTAAGCAATAACATGAGCTTCAAAGAATATGTAAATCCACATCTCATAACTGTACTAAGTTTACAGCATTGCAACATAAGGTTCCTACCAGATGAGATTCATTGTTTACCCTTAAGAAAATTAGACTTGCAAGGCAATCAGATTGCAAATGTACCAAAGAGCTTGTATCTAGGTCTAGATGACTTGGAGATACTAGATTTATCATACAATCCATTGTACAATTTTTATATACCACCAAGATGTGTATCAGCACTGAAAGTGCTAAAGCTCGATAATTGTAACTTGCATGACATCCCTTCGTGGATACTTCAGATGCAAGCTGAACAGTTGGAAGAATTGAATTGTTCCATGAACATTGTTAAACCACTGGATAGAAGTGAATATCCACTGATGCCTGTTAAAATCAAGAAATTGGAGTTTGCTAATTGTAAACTAAGACAACAAATGCTGCAATTCTTTGCCGGATTTCACTTGTTGCAATACTTAGACATAAGCAATAAGAGTGCAGTATATTGTAATTCAATTCTAGATTTAAATGAATTCCTTGCTACCATGAATGGTAAGCACTTGAAAGTGTTGCTCCTAAATAATGTATCACTCACTGATCTGCCAGATGGAATTGGTAAACTCCATAATTTAGAGGAATTGCATATAATGCACAATATGATAGATTGCCTGCCAGATTCCATGTGCAATCTTAAGAAATTACGTGTTTTGAAATTATCAAACAACTCACTAGACTCTCTATCAATAATTATTTATATGATTCAGCTGGAAATTTTGCATGCTGCCAGCAATTATGTCCAACATGTATCGTTGGGAAATTTGTCAAAACTGAAAAGTCTGGACTTGTACAATAACAACTTGGAGAGCATCGAATTCGGTGCGACGAATCCAGATTACTTGGATTTGGAGCAGAATTACTTGGATACCAAGAGTATGGTTTTGGGCATTGAGCAATACGTGGAGAAGCGAGCGGGATTGCGTGAAACTTTACAACACTCCGAAGATTCAGGACGGCACAATGGCATTAAATTTGCGCGTCCACATCATAATTGGGAATGCGGCAGTGATAGCGATGACTATTCAAGTTCACACAATGGTTTATTAATGGAGGAAGAATGTCATCATGAGCACGAAGAATCAGATCATCATCATGTGTACGAAGTGTGCTCAGAGTTGAGTGATGGCAGTGATTGGGGTACGCTCGACGATTTGGTCACGCATTCCGATAGGGAGTATCAACCCGAAATGCAGCCGATTTCAAGTTCTGTTAGCTATGTGCCGTTGGATGATGATTATTTCACCGACGCCGATTAATTATCAATTGCAATATGAGGAATGAGATTACACTAAATAATTTGTAATTAATTTTGTTATCTGTAAAATGATCTGAAAAATGTTTGTTCTAATTATTATTATTACTGATTAATTAGTTGCATTCGTTTTTATTTTGAGAATTTCGGAGAATATTTGAAAATCCTCGTCCTCCTCGTCCTCGTCCTTGAGAGGCAATCTGAATCTGTCATTTGTCACAGGCCAAAAAAAGGCAAGGCGCAAGCAAAACATTGCGGCCCGCTTGTCCCTTGTCCGTAGTTAGATACATTTAGCAACAATCAATTCCGCTCAAAATAGGCAAATTCGCAGTATCGGCGCACTCGATCCGCCGAGATGAATATTACTACTCGGATAATCGCAGGCGTATCGCTGTTTCTGGTTTTTAATTCCGCCGTTGTTGCCCTGCCCGACGAAGGCAAATGGGACTACAATTTATCAACCGTACGTGCGCTAATAAACGATAAATTAATGAACCTAACACATTTTAACACAACTTTTCGCAGACATACAGTGATCTCGTCATATCAAAGAGTATGTACAAAGGCGGGCAGGTGTTTATCAAACGTAAGTCAGCCGCTATTTCACAACTTGAACCCCTATGAAAAATCACTTTTGCACATATTGCAGTTAATTGTGAGTCAACTAGAGCCCCCCTACCGCCCCCAAATATAACGATAAGCTGGGTGGTGGTCCCTTCAATTTGCTGGGATTTGAATAAGGCAGTCAACAGTGTGAGAAATGTAAGAAAGGCATCAACGTAATGATTTCGTCAATTACAAGGTTTTGTGTTCACAGAGTTTGCAGAATACTATTGTAAGTAATGCCACAGGAGATATCTACAGATCCTTGGATAAGACCTACAAATGTGAGGACCATATTGTCATTGAGGAGAAGCCTTTGGAAAAAGGGCAGAAATTGGGCAATCAACATCCAGTCTATATAATCCCCAATGATGGTGTGTATGTGCTGGGTTTTAAGGTGGTCGGGGAAGGATTCAATTTGGGTATGCACGTGGAGATACGCAATTATTACGGCTACCTTTCGGCGGCAGATTGGCCACTGCTACCTTTCTACGGCTTCATGTGCATTTTCTATGTAATTCTTGGATTACTCTGGACCATTATGTCCTTTCTACAATGGCGTGATTTGCTACGCGTGCAATTCTGGATCGGCGGCGTGATCCTGCTGGGCATGCTGGAAAAAGCCACATTCTACGCCGAATACCAGAGCGTCAACAACACTGGTAGCCGGGTGCAGGGTGCCATGCTCTTCGGCGAGTGGGTGTCGTGCGCGAAACGCACACTCGCCCGCATGCTGGTGGTGATCGTCAGCTTGGGCTTCGGCATTGTCAAACCACGCCTCGGCGCTGCTTTGCATCGCGTCGTCGGCGTGGGAATGCTCTACTTCTTCCTCGCTTCCTCCGAGGCGTATCTGCGCGTCACACGGCCGAAGAACGAACAGAATCGCGACCTGCTGGTAGCGTCCGTGCCGTTGGCAGTGTTGGATTCGGCAATCTGCTGGTGGATTTTCTCGGCGCTGGTTAACACGACGCGTACGTTGCGGTTGCGACGTAATGAGGTGAAGCTCAATCTCTACCGCCACTTCACGAACACGCTCATCTTTTCCGTGGCCGCCTCGGTGATATTCATGTTATACTCGATCAAAACGCACCGAGTGGTTACTTGTCTGACGATTTGGAAGGATCTGTGGCTGGAGGAAGCCTACTGGCATATTCTCTTCTCTGCATTACTCCTGGTGATTATGGTATTGTGGCGGCCAACGAATAATAATCAGAGGTACGCGTTCGTGCCGCTGTTGGAGACGGGGGATGATGAGGAGGAAGAGCATTTGGTGAATGATGCGTACGGTGTGAAGGTGCGTGTGCACCATCAGAAGAGCACGCCGCCCAAGCAGAACACGACGTCGATCGAGGAGGATCTCAAGTGGTTGGAGGAGAATGTTACTATTGACCCGCCACTACCGGTGCTGGATTCGGACGAGGAGCTCGTCAACACACGGTTTGAAGTGTCGAAGATGCAGTGAATACCGCGATTATACATATATACATCAACCATAAGCCAAAAATATGTGTATTAAATTTCAAATCTCCTCTATAGTGAGACGGAAATGTGTCGACATCGTGTACTTAACTGCTTGTTTTACTTTTCTTCAATTTTATCTCATACGATGTATTTTATGTAATACGCGTTTGTGTGCAGCAGGTATACCTATACATATTTCGTCTAAAAAGCTACATGAAAGACTACTTAGTTGTCAGGATGTTGATTGAGGACTGAACTCGCGAATTGTACTATTAGTTAAGACAGCACATTTCAAATGTGATGTGTGATCCCGTTTTGTATTAGTTGATGATTCATATCAAAGTACTTGTAATTGAATTGATTGCAGAGATGAATTGTGTTTCAGTTTTGTTAAAAACAGCCATGAATGCACAAATCTTGTATGATTTTATGTATTATTTTGTAAATATGTTAAATAAGAATTACAGTATGTCAAAAACTCTATGAAGTAACTTTATTAATGACTAAATTGAATTTTATCCTAATTTCGTGGGTTTAACAAATGTGCGCGTCCGCTTCATCTTCTTCCTAGCCATCTCAAACTTGCTCAATTCACCTTGAATATCAGAGAAGATCTCGGTTTGCTCCTCGTCTGGAATCGTGCGCATATATTCCTTCATCAAATCGTACTTTTCCCACGGTTTCTCTAATTGTTTGGCGCGCACAAAGAATTTCTCCGGCAGATCAATACTCTCAATACCGTGATAACCCATCCTCTCATACCGCACCAACCAGGGCCTGGGTTTCAATTTCACTTTCGTCATATTAATCGGCACTGGAGTACCCTCGGGCAGAATTTCCACCTCCATATTCGAGTCGAAAGTACTATATTCAGGTAACGCATCGCGCAGATAGAAAAGGTCATCATCCATCCGCTTTTCAAGACGTAACACTTCGATTTTTTGCACGGTTGGGTCGTACATTTCATAAGAAATCTCGATACCCTTAACAAAAACATTCATTTTACAAATGTAAGTTCAGGGGGGCAAGAAACAAACCTGGTGATCAATGACATTTCTAAGGATAAATGTAGCCCTCAAGCCACATCCTTCTCTTTTGATACAGATCCCAACAAACCGATTCGGCTTGGTGGGCATGTGCTGATCAGAGGTGGTCACTGCCATTATTGTACCCACATAAAATTCTGGTATATCTATAAGGCTCCTGCGTGCCAGCATATCAGCTCTTTCCAGTTTCTCGCGGATTGTGTTGCGGAATTCAATCTTTGGGTCCGGTAAGAATTCCGGATATATAAGGCGTATTTGCGATGCATTTCGATCTTGTTTGGGAGTGTATTTTGCGCTTTCTTCTGCTTTTGCAGCTATTGAACGTATTGCTAAAATGTGCGAATTTAGTGGAATTTTGATTGAAATTCAATTGGTTGCACATACCATTACGTGAGACACGTACTAGGGTATCATTTCTTCGGAATACTGCTAACATTTTCGTTAATCACGATGAAAATGCAGGGAAATTAAGTTATTTCCGCAAAAAACGCACAAGTTTCAATGAGGTTATATTAAGCAAGATCTGCAGGTACAGCACAGTTTCTTTGATCTCCATGTGACACATAGTGTCCTCTCCATCCCACTTATTATTAACGGGTTAGTGGGAATGGAACAGAATAGTCAACGTGAAAAACATTCACTATAGTTTACCTATTGGAACCTTACCTATCATCAAAGAACGGCACTATAATTAAAGATTGGTTATGATCAGTTATGATTGTCCGTGGTGAATATAAACAGTACGAACTGTACATAAAAACAAACAGTGCGGGGAGGAAACTCATCACGAAATATTCTGAATGAGAACCAAATCACGATGGAAATCAACATCGAAACGGCGATCCGCATCTTGCCGATCCAGTCGACGAGCGACATGGTGTGCGTGCATCCCAACACCTGCAACAACACCATCCTCCTGGGCAACTCGCAGACGTTCCCCGTGAACTACGCGCTGCCCAACGAGTGCACGCAGAGCGGGCTCTTCAATGCCGTGGTCACACCACTGCTTAATTTCCTCATCGAGGGCTGCGACGTGTCGATCGTCACCATCGGCCAGTCGCAAGCGGGCAAATCCTACACGCTACTGGGGCCCGGCTTCACATGCGCCGCCAGCGAGTACGAGTACGGCATCATTCCGCGTTTCATTCGCGAGCTATTCGTGCGCGCCGACAAGAGCAAGGAGCGCAACTGCGCCATCCACATCACCTGGTCGCAGATCTGCGGCGACAACGTGCAGGATCTCCTCTCCGGAGGCAGCGTTGAATGCAAGACCATCAGCGATGCGTTCGAGCTGATCCAGGTGGGCATGTCGAACGTGGCGCCGCGGTGCGCGCACACGCTCTTCACGATCACGCTGGAGCAGCAGTGGGTGATGGACAACCTCATCCAGCATCGCGTCTCAACCGCCAGCTTTGCCGATCTGGCGAGCAGCGAGAAGATGGTGATCTTCGACAACATGGGCGCACCGCAGAGTATACCCTCGGATTCGGGTTTGATGGCTTTGCAAAAGTGTATCGTTGCCTTGAGCACACCCTCACAGTATTTCGTGCCGGTGCCATACAACGAATCCGTGCTTACCACCCTGCTGAAGGACTCTTTCGGTGGGCGTGCGAAAACTTTGCTGATTGGTTGCATTTCGCCGTTTTTGAAGGATCTACCCGAGACGTTTTATACTTTGCAATTCGCTACCAGGGCGCAGTTGATCAAGAATCTCGTTACAATTAATTCGTACACAAGCAATGATGCCATTCAGGAGCAGTTCGATGTGTTCGGGCTGCAGTTTGCGGCGAACCAACTGTTTAAGTTGGTGGTCAATGCAGAGGAGTTGTTCCAAAGACTTATTGTTCAAAACTCATTATCACAAGCAGATTTGGAGCAGATCTCACAGTGGTTGATGCTGAAGGCGGAATGTGATGAATGTCTAAGCGAGACGAGCGAGCCACGACGTTCGTTGGAGCGCATCGATGAAGAAGCCGAAGCGGAAGA
>JARJDR010001084.1:0-12618 GCA_030264135.1 Myllaena sp. GC000078
GCACAAAGCCGTTAAAAACAACACCTCAAATCCTAACCCTTCTAACCGTTAAATTGGTTAAATTTCAAAAGACGCCGACGCACTTATAAACAAACAAGTCATAATCAAAAGAAAGCAAACACATTGGTGCTTCGGCTTCAACCAAGTGCACATCACCATGGCGCTTTCGGCACCAACGACGCCCCGCACTATCTACACAACACCCCGGCGCCGCGTCCTCGTGCACGCCGCACAAACACCGGAATGCTTCTCGCGGGTGACGATGGAAACGCCGAGCTCCAGCTCGAGTAGCACCACCGGCCGGCGGCAATCACGCGATCGCTGCGACCAGGAGCGCAACCTCACCGTGGCGGTGCGCATACGGCCGATGAACGCACGCGAGCTAGCGTACGTCGGTGTGGCCGACGTGGTGAAGGTGGAGGGCCAGGAGGTCCTCATACGCGCCAACCAAGTAGGTGCTGCGAACAATCTTGATCACATCTTCGAGTACGACCATGTCTTCTGGTCGTGCGATGAGAGCGGCAAGCGCTTTGCCAGCCAGCACGACGTCTTCGAGACGATCGGCGTGCCGCTGCTGGACAGCGCGTTTCGCGGCTACAACGCGTGCCTCTTTGCCTACGGCCAAACCGGCTCCGGCAAGAGCTTCTCGATGATGGGCCCCAACTGCGCCGAGGTGATCGACATCGACGTCAACGCCGGCATCACGCCGCGCTTCTGCAAGGAGCTCTTTCGGCGCATTCACGATCTGCCCGCCGGCTGCGTGGCCGGCGTGGAGGTGAGCTACTTCGAGATCTACAACGAGAAGATTCACGATCTGCTGGCGAACAAGAACGTGCAGCGGCAGGCGCTGAAAGTGCGCGAGCATCCGGTGTGGGGTCCGTACGTGGTCGACTTGAGCATGCATAAGGTGGAGAACTATAAGGAGTTGCGGAGTTGGCTGGTGTTGGGGAACAGCAATCGGGCGACGGCCGCCACGGCGATGAATGAGAAGTCGTCGCGCTCGCATAGTATATTCTCGATTGAGATATGCCTCTCCGAAGAGTCCACCGAAGTGGATTCGTCGCGAAGAAGCAAAATTAGTCTGGTGGACCTGGCTGGCAGTGAGAGGATATCCAAAGAAGTCAACAACGAGGAAAGAATGAGGCAAGGTGTCAGTATCAATAAAAGCCTACTGACTTTGGGGAAAGTAATTGCCGCTCTCGCCGATAGCAAGAAGGGAACTCCCTTCGTGCCGTACAGAGATTCAGTTCTAACGTGGTTACTTCGCGTAAGTGATGTCATTTTCCTCCGATTTCATCCATTTCTAATCCACTTGCAATTCACAGGAAAGTTTAGGCGGCAATTCATTGACTTCCATGCTCGCGACGATCACACCGTCATCGACCAACATTGAGGAGACGTTAGCGACGCTGCGTTATGCTTGCCAGGCGCGCTCCATCGTCAATCGGGCGCGCATCAACGAGAGTCCGCACGACAAGCTCATTCGTGAGCTGCGCGCAGAGGTGGAGCGGTTGCGCGCGCTGCGCAACGATTACGAGCGCAATTCGTTTACGAATTCGATGATCAATCTTAGCGCCAGTTCGGAGCACGAACACGAATTGGACGAGCTGCGCGGCAAGCTGAACGACACGGAGTCGAAGCTGGAGGAGGCGGAGCGCAGCTGGCAGCAGCGTTTCTACGAGGCGAAGGAGCGGCAGACGCGCGCACTCATCGAGGCCGAGAAGCGCAAGGAGGAGTTGGAGTCCAACCTGCGCATCATGCGCATCTCCGATGCCGACGTGAATCTCTCGCCGTATCGCTCGAATTTTCTCGAGGAGCTAGAAGACCTCGTGAATCATGACGACGAGGCGGAAAACGCCTCAATCAAAGAGAAGAAAGTGACAAAGCGACAAGCATCCACGGCGCTAACAAGTATCTATGAAATTTTAAGTACTCTTCGACCGACGGTTGATGAACTCGACGAAAATGTCAAATTACAGTATGCGCGGATTAATAAATTGCTGCAGTCATTCGGCACTGCACTACAAAACGGTTTGGATGAGCCCAAAAAGACAGTCACGTTTAAATTCTAGTGCGTACCGTTATATAACTCATATATAGTTTTAGAGTGATTTGTTTTTGTTTGCCATGTAGATTTATTGTCTTTGTTGTATTTATTATTAACGCGTCGTGCCGAAATATCAAAATTTAGTTTCCCATCGATTGACCCAATGATTTTAGAATTTTGATTGTAATAATTACCCAAAATAAATCGTAACAATTTTCTATTCATATAAAAAGAACACTGGAAACCACATTTGTATAAATCAATCAAAGTAATCCTCGATATCAATGTCCGGATTCAATAAATCCTCCTTGAAAGCGCTCAAATCGATTCGGTTAAGTATCAAATTTTCAAACGTTTCCTCCAAATCCGTGTCACCGATGAGCACGGCACCTTGCAGGCGGCCATTCTGCATCACCAACTTGATATACTCATCTCCTTTGGTCATTCGAAATAGGATCTCATAATCGGTGCCCAATTTCTGTGCGTTGTACAATCCCAACAAGACAACTTTGTAACCAAACAACCGAGTAGTATGCGTGAACAGTTCGAAGCAGAAATCCTGATAGACGACCTCCCTCAGGTGCTTGGAAGCCATGGAACGGGCCGCGTAACCACCCATCTGACGGGCTTGCGTCCACAATTTCATCGGAAACCATTGGTCAGCATACTGCCAATTCGGCACGCACAAATCCCCAGCGGCGTAGATATTCTCCACGGAGCTCTGCATGAATTCATTGACGAGAATCCCTCTCTCCGGCGACAGCTCCAATGGCGTGGATGTTTCAAAGTCCGATCGAGCTTCCACTCCAGTTGCGGACACGACGAAATCGCATTGTATAATGCTGCCGTCGCTCAGTGTTACATTGATGGCGTATTCGTCGTTCGCCAAATTCTCCGCAATGCTGACGATTTCGCAGGTGTAGTGTAGTTGCACGGATTCGGGGACATAATCCAGCGCGCCTTTAATATCCAATGATTTGAACCAGTCGGGGCCCAACGCAGCGCCGCTTTTCTTCACAACGGCATCAGTTTCATAGCGCATGCGATGCGATGGCCGCGCGGTGTTCAACAAGTCCTCTTTGCGTTTATTGGTGAGACGATCCTTGAGGAACTCCGCCGCGCCCGGATCGATGAACGTCGCCGTCATGTGGGTGTCTTTGATGACCCAATGGATCTGCGTACCCTCCACTTTGTAGACAACCTCGGAGGCGATGCCCCCGTTGCCGACGACCACAATCCGGCGGCTCGTGCTCAAGCTGTTGATAAAGGTTTCCACCGAATCGGTGTCGCGTATTCCGATCACATACGGACTCTCCGCCGCTTGCGGGATGAGTTTGGGTTTGGCGCCCGTGCACAAACACAAATATTTATATCCAATAACAACACCGCTTTCGGTTTGAATCCTGTTATTGCCCACATCAATCCGCACAAACCTATCAATTACAACTCTAATATTTGGATACTTTTGCATCAATGTGTTACTATGCGTTTCTTCGATGTTAAAATCGGAGAGAGTTTGGGTGATGGCTCGTAGATTAACAACCGTTTTTACTAATGCCGATTCACTAAGTAATAAAATCGATTCTTCCGGTGCATAGAACGCGAGCGTTTCCGCACAAGTCACGCCCGCAATCCCGCCACCAACTATTACAAATGTAGCTTCCATCGTACATCTAATTATTCTTGTTCTTTGTAATAATCACTATAATTGTACTTTCTGTATGGCACATCAAATGTGATCATACCCGTATCCCTAGCCCTCGCTATGATGATCAGCAGTTGTTCATGCTTTTTTTGACACAACCCAGTCTTGGAATAGCTTAATATGCTACCCGTGTGTGGACAAATGAACTGATTCAACAATTCGGGGTTGGTTTCATGCAATACCAAGTATTCATCCCTACAGATTGGGCATGGGTTACCGGTGGAGATGTGTCCGCCCCGGATGCACGTCTTGCGCGTCTTCTTCGGCGGTATGAGACCTTTGTGGTTGCGGCGGTAGGGCACCCAGACCGGCTCGTCTCCGTAGGTCTCCTTGTAGGCTTTGCTCTTCAAGTAGCGGATGCTCGTCTCCACGGGAATCTCTTTCGTTCTATCGGTCGAAATGCCCATCAATGTCGTTAGCTTCTCGGGTGGCTTCAGGTGGCCACATCGCGGTGTATTCGTGTGGATGCTTTGCAATTGCGTGGCACACACCGATTTTGTCGCGATATTAGATAATAAATTCAATTTTAGCATCGTTGTTTGCTTTTGCCTATGCCGACTTTAAAGTGAGGTTAAATCTGCTGCATCTGGTGAATATTGTAGGGAAATAGCGTGTTTAACGGTTGGCAGCAATACCGTTTGACACGCAGAAATGAAAGTCCCCAAGTAGGGAAACGCCTCGTCATTTCCTCGTCTCACGTCTCACGTCCGCTCACTGGCTCGTTCGACTCGCTCGCTCATTGCTCATTCTGCATGGCAGCAGTGAAGCCGTTCACGCTCCGACCGCGTTCGTACCTCGAAATTCACCACAAGCGTTCGAACGAGCGCCGCTCGCAGCACCGCCATTGTTTTTGCGCAAAATACCGTATCGTCCCACGTTTGCTTCGTGGCGTCAGACTATTTGACTTGCGAATCGCACGCACGGCACTCAACTTCTCCAGCCTATTCGTTCCCGATTTGCGGCCAGAGGCGCAGCAGCCCAGCACACGTAGAATGGAGGTCGTCGGCTGGGGCGTTGGTCGGGTGCACTGAGAGAGTCGTCGCCACGCAGACGGGGCGCG
This sequence comes from Myllaena sp. GC000078, assembly GCA_030264135.1. Classification (NCBI taxonomy): domain Eukaryota; kingdom Metazoa; phylum Arthropoda; class Insecta; order Coleoptera; family Staphylinidae; genus Myllaena; species Myllaena sp. GC000078. The sequence goes on from JARJDR010001084.1 coordinate 4,813, forward strand.
CGTTTTAACCGGGACGAGATCATGTCCTCGCCACCGATCAGACTCAAGCCGTTCCTTCGAGAGGAAGCGATCGGTCGCCAATACGTTTATTGAATGCGTTCGAATTGCGTTTCGTTACATCATTGCGACCATATTGTGTGCACAGCTGGGAGGCCTTCAAAATGGTAAGGAGTCGTTCGTATACCGCCTAATATAATTGTATACTTAATAAAGTGGATACCATGTCTTCTTTTATTCGGCGGGCGCCCTCGGTTGTTTTTCGGGGACACATTAGGCATTTATTTTTGCGTACGCCCCCGCGCGTCATCGATCCAATCGGGCGCCGCCATGTTTAATGACGTTTTGTCCCTCTGTGTATGATTAACTCGCGCGGCGCCTCAATCGGGTGTCTTCCACAAGGAGAGCAATCCTAAACGTTCATTGCCGCTAGTATATTATCACATAAATTTATGAAATGTACTGAATCGATTTTTTTAAATTCCGCGAAATGGATGAATGCTTAATGATGTTCTCGAAATTAAGATTTAATATGCTGGTATATATTTGCCATTGAACTATTTCTGTGCCTTTATAGCTTCTTATATTAAATTATGTCTTGTATTCTTACAGCCACGAATTGATCCACAACAGTTGCTCAGCTGCCTGCAAGTGCTTCTCAGCCCCAGTGGAGGCATCTTATCCAAAAATGAGGTTCAAAGATTAGCCAAGTAAGCAGTTTTTTTAATTAATATTTGCCCAAAACCCCAATAATTCCCGGTGATTCCCGGCATTAATCTTGTCGTTTTCTCATTGTGCAGTTTAATGACGAAGTTCTCGAAGAAATTAGTGAGCAAGTGCATCTATATTCTCATACTCAAAAAGACAGAAGTGTCATTGCTGGGACTGTTCATGAATGAGGGTGGCTGGAATCTAATTCACATCTGGCTGCAGGACGCGCAAACCAATAAAAATTGGGCCCTTGTCACCGAGGTGCTCGAGCTGATGCTCATCTCGCCCGTGTGCGTGGAGCGCCTTAAAACCAACAATCTGCCAAAAATTGTCAAAGGGCTCACCAAGAGAGATGACCTACCAAGTAAGTTTTCCAAACATCCTTCCACACAAAACAGGTTCCTGTTACTAATCCGGTGACTGTGTGACACTTTCAAACAGGAATTCAACAGCTAGCTACACAAATAGTGGACTTGTGGTTGGTGATTGTGAAAGATGTGAGCAAACAGGATCAGTCACAGCAGAGACTTGCATCATCGTTATCGCCGCCACCGTTGGCGTTAATAATGCCGCCCATGGCGGTGCTGGAGGAATCGGCGGCGGCCGCATTTGATGCGGATGCCACCGAGGAGCCGATGGACATTGACGAAACCATCAGCAATGTGACGCGTACTATCGTCAGCGAGAACGGCGTCGACACGCCACTACGCATGAAGTTTGTTAGGGACGGCAAGAAAGTGATCAGTCAGGTGGTGTCCGTAGTTAGGCCTGCCACAAACAATGTATTGACCAGCGATGCGGCGCCTGCCGATGAAACGGCGGCGGCGGCAGAGGGTGAACCGGCCGGCGCCGGCGATAGTAATAAAAATGATGATAGTGAAGGGACTGATAAAGAAAATAGTGATAAAGCGAAACAAAAATCTGTGCCTAAAAAATCTAGTTCCTCTTCAATATCGTCAAAGACAACAAGCAATAGGGATAGGGATAAGTCTAGGGACAAGAGTAAGAGCACTACTAGTAGTCGGAGTGGACGCAGCAGCAGCAACAGCAACAGCAGCTCTCGCGATAAGGATCGACGGGATCGCGACAAGGAACGTGATCGACATCGTCACAACGGCTCATCATCAACATCATCATCGTCGAAACATCGCAGCAGTAGCAAATCATCAAGCAGTACCAGCAGCAGCAAGGACAAGAAAGAATCAAAAGAACGTCAAGCCGAGAAGGACAAAGACACGCTGACGAAGATCCAACCGCACGCAGCAACCAAAATCGGACGCATCCCCAAGAAGACTGAAGACAATGCCAAGAGCAGCGGGAGCAGTTCGGAAAAGAAAACTGAGAAGAAATCGTCGTTCTCTGTCGAGGTGCGAAAGGCGACCGAGGAGAAACCGAAGACGGTGAAGATCTACAACTCGAAGATGCGCTCCACTGGTCTGCTGGAGGAGGCGAAACCGCCGCCGCCGAGATCGGCGAAAAAGCCCACTAGTGCCACGACAGCGGCCACAACGCCACCGGCTAACAGCTCCGCGGCGCCCAAGCGGACATCGCCCGTACGTGATCAGAGCACGCCGCCGGAGAAGAAATCTAAGCTGACGGACAACGCCGAGAAGGGCGGCATCAAACTGATTCCGGCGAAACCCAAACGTAAGTGCCCTCGAAACACACCGATTCATTCGGCTCTCTTATTTTGCAGGTGGCGCGCAATCGCCGCACACGACACCGGATTACCGCCGTCGGCCATTAATATTATACCATGTGCCTATGTGTGTGTGTGTGTGTGCGTTTGTTATCACGAATCTATGCGATTTTATACGCTTCATATGTTTATTTCTCTTGGAAAAAAATCACGCATAATTACTGGCGACGCATACGAGACCAAGAGCGCATCGTCCTGGGGTGCAATGGTACGCTCGACGGGACGTTATGGTTGTGGAGATAATGATCGACCGAAAGGAGAGACACTGGGATAGTGCTTCGCTTCTAGAACGGTATTTTTAAACCGCAACACTGTGACGTATAAATTCCACATATTTTTTACTTTTAAATATCCAATTTCTAATTTTATTAGACAACATTTTGCGTTTTTCGCATACTTGGTGCAGTAACTTTCGCTCTCTATACGATATATCTCTTTTCTCGAACGCGTTTTTTGGGGCGTTCTATCATTTGCCTAATCAGGTCTCTTCGTTCGTTTACATACAACAAAACGAATACGCTTACGATAAGTGCCCGTTTTGATTAATGCGTATATTTCCTTTGAACGTATGCAAGTTTGGTCCCAAGCGATGTGTACCTGTCCGAACTTGTGTGGCGAACAATAAAAATTTACCAAAACATGCTGATATTCAGAGGTGATCGTAATATTATCTCTATATTATACTGGCGCCAAGGCTCTTTGGCAATTGACGATGATAATGATGGTTTGTGCTATTGGATAGCACCCAATTTAATTGAATTCATCGCTTAAGACGTTAGGTTGGTGGGTTTGCGAAAAGCATGCGCAGCGGCCATGATTGAAATTCAAATCTTTTGGACTAGTTTCCAATAATGAAAGGATGGCATTCGTATTTCATAGACAATTATTAACATTTCATCTGCAATCGCTTCTATTGAAGGTAGTCAGTCAGCACATTAAAAGAGCGCGCGGCGCGGTTGGCCACACGATTACCATACATATACCGAAAAAGTTATTTGAACAAGCGTGGTGCGTGCGTGCATTGCGGCGCGGCGCGTCGTTCGTTGGCGAAAAACGCATTCGCTATCGATGCGCGCGTCCGTCCGCCTCCTCGCACGCGCGCTAGGCAGGCAGAGGCAGCCACTCTCGCTCCCGTTCACACTACACACGACGGCGAGTGGCGCGCATAGCGCGCAGCACAGTCGCGAGTCGATTTCGCGCTTACGTCACACAACATATCCAATGCGCCTATAATCGGTGCGTTCGACGCCGCAACGCGCCAGCCAGCTACCTCCGCGCGACTTCAGCGCGCCTGATACTTCTGCCGGTCGGCACTTTAAACTTTATTGGGTTTTCAGCCGTCCTCTTCCCCCTTATCGTCTACTTTGTTATTGTTTGTTATTGTTTATTATTACAGCTTTAATTTGTTAAATGTTTTTGTTGTAAATCGTGATAACAACCACATACATGCATATATACCAAAGGCGCATTATAAAGCCGTTAAATCAGTTGCTCTAAAACGCATTTTTATGTTTCAGCAGCGGTTTTACAAGAGAGCGATATTTTCATGGACGCGCTCACTGCATCGGCGGCGTCCAAGAAGGAACCGAAGAAGCGCAAGCGACGAGCGAGTGTCTCGAAAGACACCTCACCACCCACGTCCCCATCCCCCAAACAATCCACGCCAACATCCCCGTCTCCGCTGAAAAATATCACGCCAGCCAACTTTTACCAGGACACCCTAGTGACCAGCAACAACGAGGAGGAGAGCAAAGACGCTGGGGACTCGAGTGAGGACAATGCGGCGGCAGAGACGACACCTACGGGCACCAACGATGAAGACAGCCAGCAGCCGATCGAGGAGACTACACGCACCACCAACGGTTTAAAAGGTGTGCTTTCGCACGGTAAGCGGAAAGGGCCCAAGCGCTCGATTCGTTGGCGCCCCGACAGTGAGCTGGTCGCCATCCAGTACTTTGAGCTCGACGAGACCGAGCGCATCAATGTGATGAAGACGAACTTCATGGACATGCAGCGCATGGAGATGTCCAACGAGCGCGACGCGCTGCGCCATAGGAAGCTGCCCAACGAGGATCTGATGGACGCGCAGATGGCGTGGCGGATGCCCATCGAGCTGGACATACCGAACCCACCCGCCGAACTCGTCAATCGCAGTCTCGAGAAGGACATTCAATTCGCGCGCGAGAAGACCGTGTTGCAGGCGATCTATTTCAGCAACCGCGTGCCGGACGCGCCCGCCGAGCCCGATCACGAGGTGCATCACACGATCAACGCGATCAAGATTCCGCTGAAGGACCCCGACCAGCCGGAACAGGAAGAAACGCTGGTGCCGCCATGGCCGGAGCCAAGAGCATCGCCGCCGCCGCCGTCGCACGGGTCCTCGATGCCAGCCGTGCAGCAGATGTTTGGCGCTGGCCAGCAGCAAGCGCAACAGCAGGCGTTCATTCCGCCGGGTGCATTCCAGCCGAATGGTATACCGCAATACACGCCCGCTTTTGTGCCACCACCGGCAGCAGTGCTCAATCGCCAGCCGGGTGAATGGTTGCCGAACGGCATGCCGCCCAATATGCCACCGCCGGAAATGATGCAACCGCCCATTTTTGATGCATTTGGCACCGACGCGGGCTTCGCGCCGCCTCCGCAGTTTACTGGACCCAATGGTGGAATGCCCCAAATGTTCCCACCGAATAATTTCAATAATATGCGCGGTGGACGCGGCGGCGGTGGTGGTGGTGGAGGTGGTGGTGGCGGCGGAGGTGGTTTTCGGCGTGGCGGTCCAGGTGGTGGGCCGTGGTTGCGCATGAGCGCACCGAATCCAGCGTGGAATGGTGGCAATCGTAGCCGCGGATTTTGCAACGCGTTCAAGAAAAGCGGGTTCTGTCGGAATCGCGATAACTGTCCGTACATTCATTAACCGGATCGGTTCCTCCTTGTGATACATTTAGACATGCGGACACTCGGGACACTAACTCACATACAAGCATGTGCGTTAAATTGGGACTTCCGATTTGCAATGAGGTTTGATAAGGATGTTCCTAAACTACGCGCCGCCCCATGAATTTTGTTTGTGCGCGCGTTGCTATTGAGTCTGTACGATTTGAATTGGACATTTAATGGAGTTCTTAAGTACTGATTTTTTGGGACACGGGATTGTAAAACATTTCGAACAATCTTACGGCAAATCTTATCTAGTCAATGCAAAACGATGGAGGGTTATCATTTTTGCGCACAGTGCGCGTATCATTCACCTGTTTTGTATTGAATGAAAAACAATGTGCGACAAACATTTAACAATTCATTTCCATTAGTTTAAGCTGGAGCAAAGCTAGTTTTGCTTTTGTTTATACGATGTACAAAGTTTTGTGTATATTTTGTATGATACACAGACACACGGACCCAGGTCACATTATAATGTTAAGAGATGCGCACGTTTTGTACATACATACATGATATTGAATAGGGCGATGGTGATTTTCGCGCAGCTCGTGGATTAGAATTGTTTTTTTTTAGCCATTTTATATATTTGCGCCCCGATTGCAAATTGTTTAAAGCTACATAATGGATATATGCGCCACCCCGCCAGTTTGTTATTATTTTATAAACTTATGCAAATAGATGTTATTAGTTTTTCGTTTAATTTCTTTGATATTCGATCGCAAACTATTAAAGCAGAACCAAGTGAATTTGAGTCTTTTATCCCGTATTCCTATAAGATCGTGATACGATTCAATTTCAGATGAGAAACACCAACGCAGTAAGTACATTCTGTGTAACTACGCAATTTACCCAACGATATTAAATTATGGTTTTAATAAGTATGTACATAAATTGCAGCCATAAACACGTCGATATGGATGATTACCCTTGGCGATATAGCTTTTGGACGCGAAGACATTGACCTTTCGATTCGCTCTCGACTCGACTTTCACCTGTGATTGCATATCTAGGCATGTAGCAAACACGACTCGAGACCTAGATGCCATTAAGGCGAAACGAATGTGTGAGATAATCAAGTTGCTCTATGTTTACGGATAGAAACCTTGACAATAATATTTCATTTTAATTTAGATCTTATTGTTTTCGTTGAATTTACGACACGTACCTAATTGTATTGATTCCGTCTAGTTAGGACAACCACACGACGTTGATGCTGATACCGAAACTTGTTTGATAACTAATTTACATATTAATGTCGAAATACATAGATAATATGTCACCATCCACTTGTAAAACGCATGCAAAGTCTGACATTGTAATGGCGAAATGAATGTTGCCTCTTGACTGGTGTGAGATTAAATATTAACTGGTTGTACACTACATATTAGATCCGCACGATTACAAATAACACTCAAGGCAGTCGTGAAATTCCATACAAAAAGTCACGTGCTGCAAACTTACTACGAATGTACGAATACAGTTAGAAACGTGATTCAACGCAACGTGTGCAAAACCACGACTTCCACTTTTTGCACATTATCCGGAACAAAATCGAAATGGGTACAACCTCTCAACCTGATTAATATCAATATGGGAGCTTAACTACGATTGAATTAGTGATTGACATTGTGCCAAAAATGTTCAAATCAATTATGTATAGTCGTTTTAATTTTGACCTAGTTCTTAAAACCTGAGAATCGAAAAGAGGAACTACGAATCAATCATTAGATACAAATACTGATAAACATATATTCTACAATTCTCAGTATCAGGATCGAAATTGCTAATTAATAAACAAGTTTAAAATTCTGTAACGATTCCATCATCGGTTTTCAACATCATCGGATTCGATTTCAAGAAACGAACACTTGAATTTTATAAGAAAAACACGCTTTTCTTTAGCAGACCCAACAAAATGAACTAATTGTAAGTTAGCACTCAGTCTAGGTTTGAAATAAGTAGTTGAATAACCCGACAACGCCAACGTAGCGAATGCTGACGTTGGTTGCAATTCATATTACATCCGATTAAATTGCGTATCAATTGCGCACCAATGTGCAACGCGACTAAGAAACTCATGCACAAACCGCATGATACACACCTAACTACCGTGTGCTGCTTTTTTCTGACCTCTCTGACCATCGCACCGATTAAAACACAATTATATTTCGTCGCAACTTATACATCTAATCGCAACCAAACAGCAATAACTTTAAACATACGTCACAGACATGCGTGCGACGAAGCGCGATTTGCACAATCAATGAAGCCCACGAAGCCATTCGGTTCATAGTTCATCCACCACTTGCTGAATCTTATTGTTGCATACTCATTACTGCTCATTACGTATCCGAATCATTTCTGCGACGCAGTGGCTGTTTGATAACAACACAATTTGTATAGCTATCACATTTCAACGCATGACTCGCGCTTATACGGTGCTCCTTATCGCATCGATTTCG
>JARJDR010001109.1:0-40233 GCA_030264135.1 Myllaena sp. GC000078
GAGGAGGATGAGGCAGCACTGTTGGAGTCAAAAGTTTCAAAGTGGGCACCCTTCTTTCATTCTTTTCTGATCGAGCCCAGCAGCCGAAGCGAGCAAAAAGAATTAACGCAAATAAAAGATATATCGCTCGAGATAAAAGACAACGGTGCACAATTTTGATTATAGTGTTGGCCCTCTCTGATCGAAGTTTGTTTCAATTAAAACTGATTGCAATATTTCCTGCGTCCATAATTTGAATGCATAAATAGCATGCAGTTTCACGTTGATATCTCAATCATGAAACAGAACGCTTTCATCATCATAAATTTCCTGTTGACGTTTTGCCCCAGTAAGGAAGTTGTTGCATTGGCTATAAAACCGTACAAGGAGCCATGGAACAATTGCAAATGCTGTATAACTGCATTGAGATTGAAAAATGTTACCTGAAATTGTGTGGCTTGGCCCCATCTTTAGCATTGTCTTCGAATAGCCACCTCCCTTTTCCTGTCATTGCATTTTTCAGTCTTCTTTGTATTGTGTCCCACCTTCTTCACACTTGTGAAGATTGTCACCACACGACGCCTCTGGCGAGTAGGCCGACTCTTCACAATTCCATTCGTGGAACTTGAAGTAGGTCCGCTTGGTGGTCAGCCCCGGAAGCCTTACAAAAGAGTCTTCAATATAATGGCCGAGTTCAGATTTAGTTGAAATATAGAACTACAACCATGCAACTTTTGCAATATATTTTTGCTAATTGGACAATATTTATGGCTTCTTACTTATGTTGTCATTTATTTATTACATCAGCGAAAAACCAATTTTTAAAAAAAAATTAATTAGACATACGTTCAATGTTTGTTCCCTTCGTATTTAAAATAATAGTCCTCTAATAATAAATTGATAAATATAATATTAACACTTTCACATATGCATTATCCTGGCGACGGCGACGTCAGGCTTCTCTTTCTTTCATTCCCTTCCACTATCAATTCGAGCCCTTCGCGGTCGCGTGCGTCCTACGATGACAACGGCATTCTTCGTGCTCACCGAATTGCCATTGGTCTCCCTTTCGTGCACTTGCAGCTCGCCTGTAATGCGCTCTCTCGGCCTCCACGCGAGTTTTGTTCTTCGGCGCCGCTGCGAAGCGCGCATGCTGAGCTGCTGCTGCTGCGGCTGCCGCCGACCCCGCAGTCGATGCCGAGCACTGTGCGGCGTCGCTTCGCCGTTGTCAGTTCGTTGCGAAGTGTTGCTGTGCGTGGACGTGTCTCCGAGAGTCTCGTCGTTGCCTTACGCTACATACACGTCCGTTGCGCGTACTGGACTTCGACTCTGACTCTGCGAAACGGGCGGGTGTCGTCAGTCTCTTGATATCCAATTGGAAAAAGTGCTTCATATCGGATCCGGCCAGGAATTCGTTGCCGTTAGTGTGATTTGTGCGTGCTAAAGAAATCGATCTGGTGTAAATCTGATTTTTCCAACTGGGAAGTGTATTTTGTGTTAGTGCTTTTTTGCGAGAAGATTTTGTAAGTGGCTAGCTTTATAGTGGATTATTATTTAGTTTACCTAGAGAAACACACGCAAACACACGCAATACAAGGATTAAGGATTTTATCCTGATTTGTGCAAGGACATTAAGGAGCATCATTTACATTTTTTGAAATTACTACAGAATTTCTTGCCCAGTTAGATATTTTGGTATAATCAAGTTTTATTTATCTGGATTTGGGGATAATCAGAATTTTTGCATTTTTACGAAACTGTTGCCCGTGGGTGGTTTGTTGGCGGTTTTGGCACGCATCCAAACTGCAAGTCACCAGCGATGTCATCAAATCGTGCGCGATTTCGGCTTGCATCCGCATTTAGGGGGAGGTTATTTTTTCCGCCCTATAGTGTCGATATCCGCTGTCCGTCCATTTGCTTCCGTTTAATTAGAACTGGTTCTTTTCACTAACGAGTAAGAATGTGGGCTCTTAGTGCAGATTTCTCTCGCGCGATGTCGTCCCGAGCTCCATTCCGGGGCGATGCGCTCCGGTGTTCAACCGGATTTCTTCGTGAAGTCACACAATAATATTCTTGAGTTCAAATGCACTTCTTCCATTTGATACTCATGCCATCGAAACCATTCTTTGATCAATTTCGGAACATTAATATTCTTTAAAAAATTCAAGTTAAATAAACCCAAAGACAATTCTTCTGAGTGGTATTTTATAAAAATCTGCAAAATTAATGGAAGCTAAATAAATCTGCCTTTCTATATCTTCGATTAAAAAACATGGAGTAAAATAAACTTTGACTAATCGCCTTTAAATTTATTGCCACCACTCGAATACCTAGGAAGATGCTCAGAATTTTTTTCGTTGCCCAATTCGAGCACTTTGGGGACTTTGCGCGAGCGCGCCATACAGAAATGCTCTCCCATATGTTTACGCTCACATTTTCGGGGCGCACGGAGGTGTCTGACGTGTGATTATTTAAGACTCGCGGCGGGCACCTCCCCGAGATTATTTAAGACCTCCCGATGCCTTCCTTTCCTTGCGCCCCGCGCACGGAATCGCATTTCGCTTCGCACGATCCCGGCCGGCAACACATGCGCGCACACTGCGGGGGAATGCGGCTCGACGGTTGCGCATGAACGCGAGCGTTTCGGCGTTTCGCTCGTATTACGGAGCCAGCCAGCCGCGCATGGATATCTCGCGGGGTGTGTGCTTTAGCGAAACGCATGGGCGGCACCGCGAGGCGGTGGGTGGTTGGGTAGATGGTCATGTATCAATCATTATTATTTATACCCCGCCACTCCGAATGCCGAGCGCTCAGAATTTGAGCCGGCTTGCGCGCGCGTATAAATCAAAATCTCTTATCTTGCCATTGCTTCCATTTGGCTTGTGCTCTTCTCCTCGCCCAAAATTCCAAAGGGTTGGAGCGGTTTTTTTTTTCGTAATGAGAATTGCAAAATTTTCATTCGATTTTCGGGCAAAAGTGAAAGACAAATTTTATGATAATTGCACTTTAAAACTTATCCAATTCTTAAGGGTCGTTTTCTCATTTTGCACAAAACTTGTCAAGTGTTCTGGGGGAAGGGACCGAAAGTTTCAGCCACCATACTTGTTAGAATAGATGGATGGATCGTGATCACCGCGTGCGGGAACACAAAACACCGGCAGCGCTTTTCGAGGTTAGCCAGATCCCCGGAATCGAAGTTAAAAGTTTCGCACACCAAGTTTCCTACTGCCATGCGGCGGGCGGCGGACATCGTGCGGAGGTTGTAGTAGTCGTGGTGCGCTCTCGATTCGTTCATCGGTCTACTGAACTCCTCATCCCATCACCTCGCCACGCCACTGCTCTGCGGGCGGACGGATTGTAATACGGGCGCGCGGGCGAGGATGTCATCCACCCGCACATTGAACAGATCTTAGTTTCCGGACAGTAGCCAGCCAGCAACCGACCCGATTCGCTTCCCGTCCAAATGTTTTCCATCTCGGTTGCTATATGTAACCGCGGAATGCATGCCAGTGTTACAATAGGTCATCCTGCAACCCATTTATTGGTCATGCGCTTTTCTTTGTTCGCCACTCGTTTCCGGACGCTTCAATTTTTTGGTGAAGAAATTACAGCTCGTGCGATTAGTGCATGATTTTGGGATAATTTGCGTTCATCAGATGAACATATCGATCGTAAACTATCAATTTGATCATCAATTTCATGCCGATTGCGGGCCGCACGCTGGGAACGAGTTATACTTCTTAATTCTTCATATTTACTTCTTACTTACCGTTGCTTTCGTTCCGGCGCGCTTCATTGATGTGCGAGCGCGCGCGTGCGTTCGAGCATGCGTGTGTGCTCTTGCGCTTGTTTCGTGACCACATCGAAATCGAACATGCTCAAAGTGCGCTCGTCGGCTGCTTCCCATTAGTCTTCTTTTGCTCTCTTCTCGAGCGGCGCTTTCCGCCGATGGGATGGATGCTGCCGCTGCGCTGCGTGCCTCGTTTGCTTTATATACGGATAGATAGATAGATGGCGGCTACATTGGATAATATTAATGTGCGATGCGTGTGTAGGTAGCTACCGGTTTCACGGCGACTCTCGGGCGACTTGCTGCAGAGACGAAGGAGGCCGTCCGGGTGGACTGCCTGACCGTACGCGACCGCGAACCGCGCGAGTGCCCGAGCTTCTTCACAACAGCGCGCGCTTGTATCGAACGAGATCATTTAAAAGCGATTTATTACGGAGCCTGATTACGTCGCCGGCGCGCCAATGCCACAGCTTCACTCTTCTCTTCACATTGTTGCACGCGTGAAATGGAAGTCGGTCATTGTGCTTCTGCATTCTTTACTTCTTTATTGTTACCGTTGTCAATATTTTCAATTTCATTAGATGGCATGAATCGATTTTGCTTTAATTTAATATATGGCAAGCGATTATTGCAATGGATCAAGATACGGTGTGTAATCAGTGAATGACCACGAGCATTTCATGCGTCGATTTGCGTTGGAACCACATATTTATTCACCTTGCTCGCAAATCGGCGATGGAAATCGCCTTTTTCTTTGTAAAGTTTGGTCGCTTGCATGGTCACCCGACGTCATGTTCCTCGTGAGTGTATAATTTTCTGTGGAAATTGCTAACTCCACATTTCTCGGGCGATGTACGTAGAGTATTCTTATGTGATTCTGGAGTTTGACCTAAGGGTGTTTCTCATCTCTGCACTCATGTGCACAATTCACTTAATCATCATTTCTATTATTATTCTCTTCTGAAGTTTTGGAAAATACTGCCCGTACAGCATTCTAATGTTCACTTCGAACTGTTCCCATTGATAGTGAATTGATTCGGTTGGGATGGAAGTGAATCTCATTCGCATTGGAATCCTGCGGTTTATAGCACATCGTTATCCGCTATCCGAGCCGTACGCATCCCGAGAACTAATGCGATTAAATCCCGATTCGTCCAGCGACTCCTACCGAATTCAGACATACCCACATACTCTCCCTGTTTTGGAATTAAGAAAATCCCACAATCATATGAGAACGTTAATTAGTTCGAAAAAGTTGGCTTCAAAAACGCTGCGTCCCGCATTGGATTTCTTTTTGTAGGTGGATCAGTTTACGTTATTTTGACAACCCTTTTACGTTCGACCTTTGTCTGCGGTCCATTTTGCGGCGGGTTTGGCTTTCAAGCCGGAAAGATTGTTGTGACAGCACTGTTGACATCCATCCACCGAAAAGGAAATACCGTCTGTCTAATAATCATCATCATACGCGATAAAACATAAAACCATCACCGCGCATGACGGCGACGGTCCATAGAATTTACTCGTTGTCGTTGTAATTTAAGGCACGTCCAATGTTTGTGTGTTTGCCGTGCGATCTTCTGTTTCGGCTCTCTTCACATGCAATTCATGACACATCATCCAAACGAAAGAGTTGTTTGTTGAAGCGCGCTCTCTTTCTCCGTGCGCCGTGCTGGCAGGAAAGGATGATGTGCGATGTGTGATGTTGGTCAAAGGCGTGGAGTTGGATTACACCACGTTTTATTTAACGACTGCGGTCATTGATATCGATCCACACCTATTTTTTTCGGTTTGTCCTCGCATGCTTTTCGACAAACACATCACGTCACTGTGCAGACAGACAATGCGTGTCGCGTTGGTGGGCTTCGTGCCGCACATAAATTATTGATGTTGGACTTATTGAAATTTAATATATCTATCGAGTGCTTGTCTTAGGCCTTGGCTGCTACCCGGGCCACGGTTTAAGCATCGACAATATAGGTATCTAGTAATATAATAGTTTCGTATTGAATCGCATCGGATGAATGGATGTGCATGTGCACCGGGCGATTTGTTTTGACAGTCCGTCCGTGCTGTTTCCTGTTTGCCGCTTCATTGTCCGCACACCTCACGTGCAAGTCTTCATCCCAAGGCTTGGTGTGTCTTAATCATTATTCCACTTGGGTACTACATGTTTAATTCTTTAAAACCGAAAGGAAACCATCGCATAGGAGACAGAGACATTATTTTCTGCTTCAATAATTCTAACCGTAGACATGTCAGGGGAATATAGTTCACTTACAAATTTAATTTATAGTAATTTGCGCTGCCAGAATGCAACGCCCAATTTAATGAGTTTATTCGCGGGTTGGATTAGTCGACATGCAACAAACATTGAGACCGATTGGTTTATTTACACATTCCGTAAAACACATTGTACTCTGTGTTATCCAGCATGTGCTATTTAGCTAATATACATCAAAAGTGTAATCTTATCTGACGAGGCGTAATTTGATCCAAGTGTGAAGACAATTTCCATTGACCAGAAGCCACACGTAACGCATGTATTAGCGAGTTTTCAAGTCAGTGCACTTGTGCGCGTTGTGGACGGAATTTTCAGGCATCGCTGTTATTAGGTTAAATTATGCAAAGCGATGAAATCAATATTTTCGCTCGCACCTCTCGTATGCGTCGCATCGCATTATCGTTCGCTCGATTGGCCGTATTTTCCACACGTACACCTTTCTGGCGCAGAGGTGTTGATGTTTGAGGCATAAAGCCACAAAGAAACGCATTATATTCAAATTTAAATACCACAAAAGTGGGTGCCGTGTTGATGACTTTAGTTCTGCGTCTTTGATGATACAAAAAGCCAAAACTAAAGATGAAACGCAAGCCATACAAAAAAACGCAAAGCAAGAGATAAATGCCTGGGTTTTTGGTTGATGACGAGACAGTGCTGATGATGAAATAAGAATATAATGTGTGAGATGAGCTAGAATGGACGGCGTCGTCGACGACGGCCACATCGAATTATGCTAATGAAAGCAGAAGACTTGGAGCGCAGAGTGAAATGGAGAATCGAGTTCATATTTTGTCACGTTTCGCTCGATTATGCATGGTTCAAAACGCTTGCTGGTCAGGCTGGTCGTGAATATGCCATGTCGAAATATTGAATAATGTTGCAACTCGAACGGAACGAAACAGTAGCGCTGAAGGCGTATAACGTTCCTGCCGTTTGGCTGCACCTATTTTTTGCTTCGGTTTTCATCCTCGGCTAAGTAGACTCTCCTGATAATATGTACTCAGGTGTTCGGATTGAAATTTAAAGAGATGTTTATTGCCGCTCTGACTTTGTCTTAGCGCTAACAATAAGAAGCTTATGAAACGCAGTGTATTTATATCGGTGCTATACGCTACTTATTGAATTAAACGGTTCAGGTTTAACTTTGCGGTTAAATGGAAGATTTTGGTCCTTTGAGCAATCACCCACATTGCCGCTGTGGAAATGTCAATGAGTAACTAATGCGATGATAATATTGTCGGCTGCGAGCGAGTTGCCGTTGCGAGTCGACGACGCGAGGATATGCAAATCGAAATGGATTTTCAGCCTGTTTAGCATAATAATGGCGTTTCTGTGGGGAATGTGACATTTCGTGACCTTTTCTTTGAGTTTTATTTCTTCGCCTGCTCTCGTTTGCCAATAAATTATTATTCTCGGCTTCCTCTCCGATCTCTACGTATTTATATTCTTATTATTTTCCAAAAACGTCAAAGGAGAGTTCATTCATGCCAACGGCAAATCAAATTTTGGAATCGCAAAACACTCTGGTGCTGGATCGAATATCGAAGGCGATCTAATATTTATGGATATCATTCAATACTCAATACTAAACGTTCATCTTCTCTGAAGTATTTATTTCGATTTCCAGTTGCCCGCCAAGTCTTCTTCTTCTTTATCATTTTGCATGTTTACGTCATCTCGTTTCAGTATTACTGTGCCGTTTTCCGCTTGGTATCACCAGCTGCGCTTTATATACCGCGCGAGAAAAATCAAAGAAAAAGCGTAGCGATGCTGGTGGATGAATGGAACGTGGACTAGCGAGGAGAGGCGATTTTCTATTGGAATTCATCCTTTAACAGGCATGAAATGAGATGTTTTTTTTATTGTCATGCGAGGCGCGGTGGCTGAGCTGCCGAGGAGCTCATCTAATGTTGCGTTGGATTTTCCTTGCTTCTGGTGATCGGGTTTTTTTTCGCCGCTTCTCGAAAATACTCAGCAATACGAAAAAAACTCCGAATCTAACTCGACGCGGCGAGAATCGATCTTTCTTCTATGGGAAGATGTGAATCGTGATGAGATAAGAAGATTACGTAATGCGCCCAACATATCGTATCAAATATACATGCGCCACGCACACACTAGTTAGGTGGAGGTACTTACTTATCGGATCTCATATTAATGATGATCCCATACATCAAAAGCTAAATTTTACTTTCCGAATGGTCCTGTATATATTTTAAATCCGTGCGCATACGAAACGAAGTGATATTATACCTGCTGCTCACATCTTTTTACCTATCTAGTTGAATCGAACTTCCTTTGCGGCATTAAAGGCCTTAACTTTTTAGTGCGCATTGCAGGCAGGCAATTACGACGTCGCCGAAAAGAAGAACGGTGGCGGCGTTGTCGTCGTCACGGATTAGCGTTTTATATCGATATGGGCAATTGATTTGCATACAATTCGAAATTGCTTTCCATTCGGTAGCTAGTTTTCAGCTTCAAGCTGATCTTCTTAGTCTAGCACAGTATATTGCAGCTGGTAGGAGCTGCTTTTGGAAGTAAGTAGCGAACCTCCCAAGATGCGATTCGCTGCCGCTTACTTCTCATTCTTCTTCCTTTGCGCCCATTTTTATCACTCCTTCCTTGTAGCGCTCGCTGCATTCATGCGCCTCAATCCATCAGATGGATGGATATTCGATTAGGAGCGATTGGAAGCGATCTGGAAAAGAGTTAAAGTCGGCTGCGCTCTTTGTAATCCAGAAAAAGGCATCTTATACAACTACTTTGCTGCTTCCATTGTAAATCCGTCTCCCGACGATGGTGTTTATTTTTTGCTTCTGATAGCAGTTTCATATCATTCCGAAGAGTTATGGCTGTTGTAAGTTGGTAATTTTGTTGGAAATTTTAAGAATTCCAACTAGTTGTTGTAGTTGTGCGCGGGCGCGTCTTTTGTACGGTTATTAAATTCTTGTTCTTTCATCGTACTAAGAGGACTGCTATGAGTACGATGAGGGGGCAGAGCAGCAAGGCGTAGAAGCGGAAGAGATTATTAAAGGTACATTTAATAAAGCGTTCGCTCGATGGCTGAATGGATGCGCGCGAATGTCGGCGGGGTTGTTTATCTTTCGGTGGAAATTGCACACATTGTCAGCGCATCCGCGTTCGTGATTTTAATCATCTTCGCTCCTACTTCGATTGAGCGCAAGACATTGTTTTGGAAAGTTGAAATTGTGCTAGGTCGTTGCATTCTTTTTCAGAATTCCGGGCCGGAAGAAAATTTCGCTTAATTAAATTTATTTTATTGTTATTACCTTGAATTTGTATGTTAAACTATGACGTTATCATGTTTATTTCATCAACATGAACTCTTTGTGTTTCATTAATTTTATCTGATTCATTTAAAGTCAGGTTTTTAATTTCGTGCGGTGTTCATTCTGTTATATTTGGGAAGGACTTGTAGTTAGCTAGATTTGAATCATTTTGCTAAATAAAATATTTATTTTTTATGGCTTTGTAGATTTAACGCTTTGATTTGGAAATCGTTGTGGCAATTTGACTGCTTGCGAAAAACAATGTTGTTGATCTTGTAAGAGTTAGCAATGTGACTGAGATTTCCTAACATTAGTCTGCCTGTTTGAAAATCCCTGCAATTGAAAAAGGAGCATTTCAATTAATTCTCCAAATACATCTCTACATTTTGCACATTCCAGGTGTTTTGCAAGAAGCCTCGCCCATTTAGAGTCGAATCTAAGAGGTCATATCTTATGCAGACGTCCATTAACGATTTTCCTCATTCCTTTCAGCCTAACTGCTCTCCTCCTCCGTTCCTCTCTTCCTCGGGATGTCTTCTGGCCCACTCAGCTTTTCTTTGCCCTCAATTCGTCGATGTCGTTTTCTTTGCGCGCGCATTTAATTTCGTTTATTTGCACCTATACACTTCTGCGCACGTCGTCATGCTGTGTGTGCTCATTTCTTCTTCACTCGCTGCCTCGCAGTTCCAGTTTTCGGGACGTTGGCTTTTTTCCGTGCGTCCGACATGCTTGTTAAACGCTCGTGCGCGCCCGGCTCGCCCCAAACCATCGCCACCTCGATGGGAGCGAACGAGAGAACGAACGCGCTGCGCCCGAAACGTATTTCACCCCTTTTTTGCATGACGCCAGCTGAACTCCTCTCATTCTCCATCCGTGCTGCTGCTGGCTGCACTGCTAGCCGAACGTATTCTCCAGCCAGCTGAGCCGAATGGGATGAGGTGGTGGAGTAGGGCTGGTGGAATTCAGCAGCTCAACTTACTGTTCTCGTACTTGATGGGGTTGTGCAAGCCGACGGCGGGCGGAGTGAGGAGGTTTGGGGACCAGCAGCATTTGGCCTACTTTAAATATTATCACTCTAACCGGGCGTCGCTACCACCGCCCGCCCGCCCGCCCACCACCGCTCGCGTAGTTGTCGTAATTCCGTATGAGTTATTGAAATTGCACGCCCTATTAAGTTGCACAAACGAGGCCGTCTCGTTTGCAGGCAGCACTCTGCCGCCGTTTTCGGCCGCGCTGAAATTTGGTCGGCAGCTCGCGCGCTCACACCGGAACGCGTTTTTGCGCTTCGCACGCTAGGCGAGAATTACTAGGCGACGACTATTACGCGAGTAAGACAAAACGACGTCCGTCCGAAATGAGAGTACCATTTTTCTCGCATGAAACAAATGCGTCCTACGAAAAATTCCAAAACGCGATCGTTTGCTTACACGTCGATCAATTATGTATTTCAGTAAGTGGAGCCAAACATATTTGGTAACCATTCGCTTATCTATTTATTTGCACACAATAACTGTATTGAGTAAATAGGTTTCGATTCATGTTCCGTGAATGGTATTCTATGCGTATTCGTAGATGGAATTAAACAACAATTAGATAATTGACGTGTCCTATAAACATTATATCATTGGCTCTGATCTTTGACTACATTCAAACCGAAAAGGCAAGCGGAGAGAAGTCTTTTCATCTCGTGCTCGCGCAAAGAAAGGATCGAAATTATGTAGCTACGAATCACGCATATTACATAAATGGATGCGGATTGTTTCGGCGTGAATGCACGCGTGAACTGTTTAACACGCCGATTTGAACTCGCTGGCGACGTGCGCGACCTCACTTGATCCTCTCGCGTTCCGTAATTCAGAACCAGATGGTTAGGCTAGGCGCAACTTTCTCTTCCTCGCCATTTGCGGACGAGTGTGGATCGATTGTGCGACGATTATTGTCGTCGTTGGCACGATCGATTTATTGAACACGACCGCTCAGCTCTGCAGGGTGTCAATGCGGGACCAGCTCCTTATTCGTCCATGCATTGATTTATACACAACATTTACTCACCTACATTTCAAATCCGCCGTAACTCTTATTATGCAACTTGCCATTTTATTCATTCAATTGTTTATTGTGATTGCTTTGCAGATGATGGTGGAATAATTCAGTGCGTGTGAGTGCTTCAAACCATCGCCATCATCATCCTTCATCATCGTCAGCATGATGGAGACGACGACGACGACGACGGCAGCGTCGGCGGCGTCAGCCAGTAATCGGCGAGTGCGAGTGCATCATACGAGAAAAGTGCTGCGGTGCGTGGCGACGGTGCTGATTGTGTGCGGTGTGTTTTGTGCGTTGCCGGCGGGCGCGGGGGCGGCGCGGTGGTCGCATTCGGCGATGCTCTCGCCGGACTACCGCCTGCTGTGGTCGCTCGGGCCCAGCCCGCAGGACATCACCTTCGAGCTGCAGGTGCGGACGCTCGGCTACGTCGGCTTTGGATTTTCGCGCGACGGTCGTATGGCCGGCGCTGATATGATTATCGGTTGGGTTGACCAAGGACAGGTCTATTTTCAAGTAAGTTAGAATTTCACTGTTAAAATTTAATCCAAAACTTGAAATTTTATTCGGCTTAAGTAATTGCGATAGTCACATTTTAAAACAATTTAAAATCTTCGGTTGTTATCTCGTTATATTATACTTCGAACGAAGCGAAGGTGGCGCGGGTGAGGGAGTTGATGAAGAAATAGAACGAAGAAAACGATCAATAATGAGGCAATAAGAAAAGAACAAGAACAAGAAGTGGAATAGGTTAGGAGGAGGAGGACGAAGGAGGAGTATGATGATGATGATGATGAAAAAGAAGAATCAATTCTTCATGAGACCGGTCTGTTGCGCCGCGAGGCCTCATCTCCATCCCAACACAAGGCGAAGAGGAACAGCGCTCAGCCGACATTCTCATACATTCTCTCTGGGCGCTCTTCACCTGAGTTCCTGTGAAGGTGTACATTCCCAAGTCGGTGTCTAAACTCAATAGTGATGGAGTGGTACACGCGGAGGAGTTGGAGGAGGACGAGGCAAATAAAAAGAAATACACATACAAGACGCATAGCGAGAAGACCAAAGATCGCTTTCGGCTATGTTTGAATCCGAGTAGATGCCGTCTTTCGTTTCGGGTCCGTTCAGGCTCGCGCGCGCGCGCTAGCAAAACTAGTGTTTATCCGTAATTTATGTGATGCGCCGAGCGAGATAATCGCGTCAACTCGCGGGAACATCATCTTCTTCTTTCGCTTGCACAGCCCTCCTCCACCGCGCTACCTTCCTCTCCTTATATTCTTTACCTCTTTTCTCATATTTGTCTTGAGCTTTGCTTGTTGTTGATGTTGGTCTTGTACTTGTTGGGTTGTGCTGTTGTTCTTGTTGTTATTAACATTTCTATTTTGCGCTGTTTGCGCCGAGACGTCCCCGATGAGAGCGGAGTTTAATCTAATGTCTTAAGACGCTGCCGTGTCGCGGCGGTGCGACTAATGCTCCCTAGCGTGCCGAAACTCCCGCTGTCCATTACTCTCCGCCCGCTGCCGCCATTGAAATGTTTCACCTTCACCGTGCGGGCGCTGACGTCAGGCCCACTGGTGCTCTCCCTGTATTGTTGTTCTTGTTCGCTTTTGGGCTCTCCACTCCAGTCTTTGGGCATGATGCAAAAGCGAGACGAAGAAGGCGGCGGGCGCGGCGACGTGTTTGAGAACTCCAAAGAAATAACTTTGGCAAACTTATGCAACGCAACGTAGATCGTTTGAAAGGTGTTCGTGTGGAATAGCTCGAATGTGGGGCACAATGCGTCTTTCGCACGGAGCGTGATCTTGGGGCGAAATCGGGAAGAAAACGCGCGG
The DNA here is from genome assembly GCA_030264135.1 of Myllaena sp. GC000078. Taxonomy (NCBI): domain Eukaryota; kingdom Metazoa; phylum Arthropoda; class Insecta; order Coleoptera; family Staphylinidae; genus Myllaena; species Myllaena sp. GC000078. Next base: position 13,213 of record JARJDR010001109.1, read on the forward strand.
CAGGACAAACAAAAGGAGTAGTCTCTTGGAGGATGCGCCCCGTGCGCGACGATGTGATATCAACGTAATTTCCCAGCTGAATAAAGTGCTTTGTGTTCGTTTAACTCTATCCCACTTTTTACCAATCTTCGTCTTGGCTTTTCATTTTGTTTAGACCAAACAAACTCTTACACAAATAAATAAATAACAGTTTTAATAAAATAATATTTATATAATGTTTTATGATTAGGGCAATGCAACCAACTACCTTACTACGCGAAGAAGGAGTTATAGAAGATGGGGCTCGTTGTATTTTACGGCGGTCATATGCTAATGTGGCAGCATTTAGATCGGAATCTTGTTGCGCTGTTGCTCTCTTTGCACTCGTTTTCCTGCCTTCCTCCATGTCGCGCATGTGCGTAGTGCTTTAGCCATGCTAAACCACCGCCATACGAACGAACAGCCACTACAATTGTAGTTAACATGCAGCCAATGGCTGACGATAACAATACATTCCTATGAAATTGAAATTGAAATGCATGGTCGGAGTGGGGATATATTCTGTATTTGGTGTGTTGTTGTCTACGCCGCATCGTTAAATTTAAAACGACTCGGAATTAAATACAGCGCTCCGTATTCTGACCAAAGAACTTGTGAATCTCGCGCTTTGAACGAAACCACAAGTAATTCTCTTTTTCCGAACCGAGATGCTCGTTTGTAGACCACACCAATTCTCTCTCTTTATCGCTTTGCAGAAAATTATAATTGAACCAACCGGCTCCACTCTTCTTGTTCTCTCAATTGAATCGAGTGTGATTTAATCGCGATTGCCGCTAAATTTATTACGGCTTTTAATTTAAATCGCCAAGAAACAAATAGAATACCAGCGGCTGGATTGATTAATAAAGAAAGATATCGTTAGATGTAATTGAAAATAAATATTTTCGACTTTTTGCAAGCAGATTCATTGCGCGTTGGTTTTGCAATTATTTGTATGATTTTTTTCTTATGCGCTCCTCTTGTTTTCGATTGTGTTTATTTCTTCTCATGGCATTTCCAACCCGTTTGCATTGTTTTCCATACGCACGGCCGTTAAAAGACCGTCTTACTCATCTTTGCTGTTATATTGAATATTATGCGAGGAGCAATCTTCATTCTTCTCTCCTCGCTCGCTCATTCCGTACTTTTAAAACGTGCCGATCGAACTCTTCTTCTTTTCCCTTTCTTAAATCTTTTTTAATTTTTTCCCCATTATCGTCATTCTCATCGGTGGAGAGGAGTACCTCTGCTTGAAGTTGCAACGACGCTCAAGAATAGAAGAAGACAAGAGCTAAAAGGGCACGCCGGCGAGGAGGAGGTGAAGGAGGTATTTCTATAAAGATAATGCCCGAGCATATAATCGAGCGATTATGTGTATTATCGACCACCGGCCGGCCGTCGATTAAATTCCATTCGACCATCGAGAGCGCGATTGCGATTGAATTGACTTTGAAGCGCGACAGCGCCTCAGCCCGATGTCGATGTGAACGTGCCGCGTACGTTGTCCACATGCTTCGTCCTTCCTTTCGGTTTCTTTTTCATCGTCATTATCAACGTCGGCTTTGTATAATCAACATTCCGCGATGGGAACATGTTTGCAAAAATCAATTATTTCAGCGTGCACATCATACATATCATGGTGAACGTAATGACAAGTAGGATTAATTGAGCAAAATGAGTTAGAGATACGATGTAAGTCATTAATTGAATACATCTGTTCCTTACCAGTTTACATATGCTTTCCTTAAAATTGAACAGAAGCTCATGATGTTCTTGTTGATGGCGGGTTAAAATGAAAGGGCTCACGTTTAGCATTCCGACGATCTGAATCGGGTGCATTCCGCGCTTTATATCGGAATTCCTGCCGCTCCTGTCACATCCCTCTGAGAAAAACGGTGAGAACATCACCCTAGTCGGAATTTTCTACTCTAACATTAAAATACTTGCTAAGGCAGATTAATTTTAGGTTGCGCGATAACAATTTTTTCCTTGTACTGCGCCGGATGATCACGATCATTGCAAGACGGTCGCATTCCGTTTATCATTATTTTCATGCGCGCGTCGCGCTCGCTTTTATTAATCCACATCGAATCGACACAAGTGAAGCAGATGGGCTGCAATGAGAGTCAGTTGTTGCGGATAACTTTAATTACTCTGGGTGCCGCGGCCGCGTAGCCGTCGCGGAATGGCACGCAAAACGGCGCGGAATGTCGCCGCGGCTCGCCGCGCGCAAAAATGACGATCGGCTCCCACTTAACTTGTGCGCGCATCATTATCGGTAATTGTTCGGACGTCTGTCTGCGCGCGCGCATGCTTCATTGATGCGGAGTGTTTCTTTGTTGTTTGACCGTTGTGAAAGCCTGCACTTGATTAATTAATTATGCCGAAAAGCGTTCTTGAGGCCAAGCAATCAACATTGCATGCAGATGTGGGAAGAAGAGAAAATCGATTTCGGTAATCATATTTCGGCGGATCTCAATTTCTTGCATTCTTTCATCTCCTGCAATTGTACGCACAGCTTTCGCCAAAAAGCAGTGAATAATAGCTTATAACCATTCTGTTCCTGCCAGTCCCTCCTCACCGACCGGTCACGCACGTCCCAGGTTGGGACGTGATTGCAAAAAGCCACAACGTTAATAATCCATTCAATGCTAATCAAAAATTTCCGATCCGGACTTGACCAAATCAAAGAATTGCGGTTGGGTGTGTAGTATGCATCGCCAGCGGGTTGGCGTATAAATTTCCACAATGACAGATTAACTGGGTGGCATTACCTCAATTCGCGAAGGTTTTATGATTCCTATCGACTTCCATGTATCGTAGAATTGCTGTATCGGATTGTTTGCATACGGCGCGCGGATATGCTACCGGTCGGTGCGGCTTGCCCGTTAGGCACTCCACGCCGATTGTAGGTATGTAGTCGTGAGATTGCAAGATCGCGCTGCAGCCAATCAAATTCCCCATTGGCGATAATTAATATCAACTTATATTACACCGTTCGTTCCTCTGTTTCTCTCTATCCCTCTACCAATTCCTCATCATGTGCGCGTAGCGTTTTTCTTCGTTTTTATGATCAATGTTGGAACGGGTGTAATTGCTTCGCGTGCGAACGGAAATTGCGCCGGTTGCTGCAATGAGCGCGTTAATTGTGGAAAATTTATATTTACGACCGGCGGTGCGACGCGCTCGATTAAATAATCGAATTACGCATACGAGAAGAGTGGCAGAGAGACTGGTAGAGAGATTCTACGAAACATCTCGATAGCAATGGTAACAAAAAAAAAACAAGAACAGCAAAGAACAAACAACAAACCATTTCAAGTATTTCTGATCGCTGTGAAACGGCATTGTCGTAAATCATAACTACTTAATATTCGTTTCGCAATTTATTAGTTGCGCTGCGCTTAATTTAATATGCATAATTTTTACGAAATTAGTTGCCTCCTGCCGACGGACGGTCGGGCGCCGGTGCCGCCGTCATTAATCATTTCGATCTAATACGAATTAAGCTCAACCGGCAGACCTACGGTTGAATATTAATAAATATGAATATCAATGCTGTGTAGCATTTATTTCATTAGTGTTGCGGTTCCCATGCCATAGCACCTCGCGCATGGAGCAGCCGATCGTGTAGGTATTAATTTTTATTTTATTTTAATTCCAACCTTTTTGTTGGGCTTGACTCTGCTGAGCGAGCAAGCTAAACCGAATGTGGTACAACGTTTTTAATTCGAGTTATTTTCGGCGCGTGGAGGATTTATTTTTGGGAGCGTAAATAATAAATCTAAACGGTGGAGATTTTTTCTCGGCGTCGGTCGCGATGGGTACAAATGTACAAAAACAACGGAAAGCTCCGGGATTTTGTATTGCGTGGGAGGAGATTACGCGTACGAATACTGAAAATAAAAAGCGAATCCAGCCAAGTTTGATATAAAAACAAAACGCCATCATACATACAGGTGCCGAGGTCCATAGTACGGTTGTAAATAAATGTACAAGTGCAAGAGTTAAATTTGCTGCCACACGTGCAAGAACAAGAAGAGTACAGAGTTAAATAATAACGTAAAGAGCGCAAGGGTGAACAGGAATGAATTATGAACTCTTTGTTGCTTCTCCGCAGCGGACATAAATTCATGGCGCTGTGGTTAGTTGCGAAATTGTAATAATAGTATTTTGTAGCATACTATTTTCCAGACATCAAAGTTTTTATGATAAGTTTGCTAATTTTAATCACTTATTTTATAATTTTTAAGCAACGCCTCTATTTAACCCTTTTTGACGCGGTAATTCGTCATCCATGACCTCTCGTCGTTCATTCATTGTGTAACTGTTTCCCCTCCCATATCTCATTGCCATGCACGCATCATGGTTCTTTTTCTAAACGCTCCAACCGCATCGGCGGCCTCTCGCGCCCGCCCGCCTTTTGTCTTCATCGGCGCGCGCGCTCGCGCCCGCTGCAATTATTACGCGCCACGCCCATTGTGTGTCGGAAATAAATTCTCCCACAGCGCCCAAACACACAGTATGTCGACGCTCGGTTGCGTTTCCAAAGTTTCGCTCGCTTTTTTCGCGCTCGTGTGTTTTACGTTTGTTTCCCGGCTTGCGAAGTCGGATTTAAATTAATTTCGCACCGAGCGCATAAAAGGATAGGCGAAATATAACAGGGGGATGAAGGATGCGAATGCCAACTCCGGGCCCGAAGAGAAAGGATGCATTGATCCCAATGCTAACCCAGTTGTTGCGTTTGTTTGCGTCTGGCTGTGTTTGCGCGCCTTTCCAGTGAAATATTCGCCGCGAGGAGGATCTATGACGTTCTCCTGATTAGACTGGCTCTGCGCGAGAAGAATGGAAGCCTGCGTCTGTGCAATTACCTTGCCATCGGGTAGTGCGGCGGTTTTCGGGAGGGGAAGCCAGCCCGGGAGAAAACGGGTCATAACTAATTTCGCTCGATAAATCTTGCGGCGGCGGGCTTCATTATGCGCTGCTCGTCGTCTCCTTGGGCGCTGCGTGCCTACTAGTATATTCAGAACGCGCGAATGCATCCCAGCATCCTTACACCACCAGTGCATACTCGTGCAATTTTCTCACGTGTGCATTTTTCATTTATGACTTGGTTCTCTCTTTCTTCTTGGGATTCATGCAGCTAGAGCTTTAACGATTAGGTCGATATCTAAATTTTTAGTTTTTGCTTGGGCGATAAACCAGACCGCGTTGGAGAGTGATGGATGCCGGATAACGAGCATCGCGCGTGGTAAACGATCGCGGAGGTGGCTAGCGAGATCGTTATACGTACCTGTGCGGTGCTCGCGTTTATTTATCTGGTTCAGAGATGAGAAAACGTCTCGTTTGTAGCGGAAGATGGGAATTGAGCGGGCGAGAGAGAGAGAGGCTTAACGAGTGATTCATCGCCGCTGGCGCTACTGAGTTTAGACTGCACACGTGTGGTTCGTGCAGCATCTCGTTTTGTATGCAGTCAGTCAGCTAAGATGGTTCCAGTCGGAACCAATTCAATGATTGCCTTGGTTCGTCTTCTTTGATTATAACGAAAATGGGTTTACGACAATCGAGCAAATAGCGTAAATTCCGCATTGCAGGTGCCGAGAAAAAAGCGGCGCGTTTCGCTATTTATTCCTGCTATTGGTCTCTTAAATGCGATCAGTAGTTGCTGGCGCGGGAAGTTACAGTTGCGGCCGGACATAAACTACCAAAACGTCAAGTTAATTGATCCCATTTACGTCCGTTGCGTTCGAATTGCATTCGGTTTTTTTCGTGACTTGCGCTCTGCTCTTGAGCGTGTGTGCTTCCAGCAATGGCAATGCGCGGTTGCTCTTTCTCATGGGACTATAGTAGAATTTTGAATGTCTTCTATTCGCGGTTACTATGACTGACTTTGGTGGCCAGCGAAGAGGTTCACCAGATGGAGGCGACCTCTCTTTGCACGTTCTTCAGATTGCAGCAGAGGCGGCGGCGGCGGCGGCGAGTCTCCTCGAGGCTGATTTATTACGACTATTAGATTGTCGGAGGGCTCTTGAGAAAAAGCAGCCGCGCCGTGCACAGTCAAACTGTAAAACTTTTTTCACGATCGCTTCTTCATCTCCTCCACGATCGGTAATAATACACGCCGAATGGAATGTATTGCTACTTACTTCTTCTCCGATGCTCGTGAGCAGATTTCAAGATTCCTTACGTTTCCATATTAGTCGTTGTGGAAGAGATGAGGAAGAAAATGATGGTTATGCAATCAATCGGCTGCTAAATATCGCGGTTCAATGACACCTTTTTGGAGAACTTTTTATTTTTTGCTTGCTTGCTGATTGAAAACAAACTAAAAAGTTTGTTTTCATGTTCTTCTGGTGTAAAGTTCGCGAAAGACTTAAACTGATGTTAAATTCCAGTTAGGAGGACGAACAAAGGTCCTTGTAGTATTAAAACAACTTTTCGATAGTTTACACACCCGTGGCGAGGGAGACATTCGGAGTGGGCGGCTAGTTTGTGCAAAAATTAGAGGCACATAAGCGCGCGCTGAGTGGGAAAAGTTGGTCACAGCGCCAGCGAAACTCAATGCATTATTAATGCAGGCGTCGAACTCGTCCTGCATCCTGCGCGCTTCGCGCGTATCGAGTTTAAAATACTCCCGACCGCGTCCTGTTGAAGCATTTCTCGGGGTCGAAAGTAGGACGTACGGTGCAGCCAGGCAAAGTGTGAACTTCTGCTTTTCTAAACACCAACACACCACCTTTTCGTCGTCTTCTTATTACTCGTTTTGCTTTCCGGAAGCATTTCCCATTTTTCGTATTTACCATCACAAAGAAGGAACAGAAATAACGACGTCGAACCAATAATAACGCGAAAACTTTTTCTGCTTTCCTCTTTTTTTCGTCCAAGGCGTTTGAATATGCTGCACAGGATTTTTACGTCGGTGGCAAAAGTCGTCGAAAATATGTTTGAACAAGTATTTCGGCGAATGCATGCTACGTACGTATACGAGTGGTTGGAAAACTCGAAATTTGCAAACGTATGGCAAAGTTTCGATGGATTGCGATCATATCCCGAATACAAATTTCGATACACCGTGGGAAAGCAGAGTAGAAAATGTCGGCCCGGTAAAGTTTCTGATTGACGTTTGTGAATCGGAACACGAAAATCACCGAGAAGAAAATTATTGGTATTAAGTTGCTTCTATGAAATTCTAATTTACCATGTATTTTGATCTTGTGCCATGGCTTTGTTCATTTTATCACAATCTCTGCCAGATAGTCGACAAACATAGCCAGAAAACAAATTGAGTTGAAATTAGAGTTTTGTAGACATCGGGGTAAACAATAAATATCCACTATTTGAATACTCTGTTATTATATTTATCAAATAACCTCCGTAGACCTTCGTTAGATATAGTTACAGGCAAAGTGACGCTTCGATTTCGGCTAACGCTTTTATTTGTCAATGACAAATATACTTTTCGTTCTATTTACGTGCGTCGCGTCTTTGTGATAATCGGATCCGAAATGGCGCACGCCATCCTCACGCACGACTACCTTCACCAACATCGATATTCAATTATCGTTGTTCCGCGTCCTACTCCACGCTTCGCGATTGTCTTCGTCCTCATCATTATCCTTGTCATCGTCATCAGCAGCCACGGCGCGGCGTCTTTTATAGTCGCTTTGTTTGCTTTCACCATTAACTCTCGCCGAAGCGCCATCTATTAAAGTCACAGCCAGTCGTCGCGCATTAATCCGCGCTCATTAATAGAACATAGCCGACGATCGGAGACGATAAACACTAATTGAGCGTGAACAAATGCTCAGATGGATGTTTTGTTTCACTCTTGTTTCGTAATTTACTTAAGCCACTCACAAAATGGCGTTCCGGGCATTCCTTATTTTTCTATTCAGCCGCTCGTTTTTCCGCTTCGCCTGCATGCCACAAAAGTCTTCCATGCCAAGGAAATGATATTATCGGAGAGAATGGAAGGAAGACGATTCTTTAAAATTCCGAATGGCGGCGGCGGCGGGTTTGTGCCTCTAATCGCGTTTCGGAATCGATTAGCAATGAGATTCATGCTTACAAGCGAACGGAATTCCTGTCCGAGGCTCCTATCTGAATTCGTATTTGGAATTCCGCTACATACATGTAAGTTACTCCTAATCGCGTTCCTCTGTATTCGGCCAAGGATTCGGATTCGAAAACGTTGATGAGATGCACGAGCATGCATTAATCATTCACCATTCAACTCGTCAACTATGTGCGTTGGGCTTTTAGTTATTTTTAAGACACTTTTCATTTTAGGAATTCATTGCGTTCATTTACATTTTCCTACACAAGTTTTTCCCAGGGTTTTTCCCCGGTTATTTCAATCTGATAAGAAAGAAGTACAAGAATTTCAGTTTGCCTTGTGAATTCATTAAATACATGTTAAATATTTAAGACTAAGTCATTAGTGAATGACATTAGTTGGCATACATGTGTTGCGTTGTCTTTAAATCGTCCTCGATTTCTTCGCTGCACAGCCATGTATTCCAACTTGGGTCCATCCATCCCGAGTTGGGTTAAGTAAGTGCTGCGCGTCCTTTGTGCGACCATCTTCATCGCCGGTGTGTGGTAATTAAGACGTTGTTGTGTCGGGATGCCAAACCCACGGCGAAGGTGAACATGTCGATGCGAACATGTCCGCCGCGTGCGCGCGCGCTCGCGCGAGCTGAAGCACCCATATTAATTACACCTTATATGGTCGCGCACGGTACGCTCCATTCTTACGTGTCTATCTCTCCCTCTTTCTATCTTCAACTTGGTCTTTATTTGAACAAGTGGGGTACCACCGACAAGAGCATGTGTGTCTCTTGGCTGATTTTACATTAATCTGCTTTATGTACATACAAAGTCGGAGCATGCACGTGCATTTTCATAAAGCATTCGTTTGGTGCGCCTCTCGGTGCTGTCGATGAACAATTGTTAATATTTATAGTAATTGCCAATCCAATTACCATTCGCCGTTCTATTGGAACTAAGGAAGCGCAAGCCATGTGTTGCTCAGTAACTTGTTGCTAAGCACACGGTGTGTGATTGTGGCTGTTTGTATCGCTTTTGCGGATCTGATGAACGTGTGCGGTCGCCAGCGCGTACCATATGCTTTACCACGTAGCTGCGTACTCGTATATAGTCGATAGTGGAGTTGTGACTTTGCAGATGTGTACTTGATCAAGCAATGTGGCTACACCTTGATTCAGGTGTGGGCGTTTTATGTCACTTCGCGTTTTTGCGCGGTTCGTTGGCGCAGTTATAAAACTGCGTTTTTTATTACCGCTTACACATACCTATACACGCTTCAGCGTTTAGAGTTTTATACGTTCACAGATAATTTCGGCCCCGCGTAATCGTAATCGTTATTGTAATCGTAATCGCAATCGTAATCGGCGCAAGCATGCTATAAGTTCGTTTTCGAAAACCATTTGAATAGGAAAACGATTCACTTCGGCGATTTCGGATTTGCCAACGATTTCGCGCTCGATTGCAGCCGTCTGATAAAAGTGGCGACGATAAAGTTCTTCTGTCTGACCATTGCCGCAGTAGTCGTCCACGGCACCCGTTTGTTGGTGGTAGCCCAACCACCGGTTTCCTTCCTTCCCGTTTGCGGCGCGTTTGTAATTCGTTCGGTTTCGTAATTTATATTATTTCCTAAAACTCTTTCAGGTCGCTTGTAATGCCTCGAGCGCCCTCGATTACGGTCGATGAATACGAAGAGGACACCAAGCCTTCGACGTCGTGGGTGTTCGCGCCCGCGCGCGCTAAAATCTGATAAGCTTTTTACGGCTGAATAAATGAGTGTTTCCCGAAACACGTCGAGCGAAATAATCAATTATATGCCATTGCCTCCTCCGGGTGCGTTGTTAGCACGGAACTTCCGTGCGCGGAGGGCGGTGGACGGCCTTCTGCTTAAATTGGAGGCACTTTACACCTGGATTAAATAGGCACAGGTTGGGCGCATGCGCTCGCGCACACCCTGCCAACTTACCACCCACCGACGTAGAGCTAGAACCGATGGGTAAAACCTCCTGCGGGCGATGAAGGATATCTACGTTTACCTTTCTTTCCTTTTCCGCCGTTCGCTCATTCGTTCGTTCGTTCCGTTTGATTAAATTCCATCCATTTGGAGAGGGGAACTATCGACCGATTCCGAATTAATTCAATATTCGAGTGTGTCTCCTTCCTTCGTCTGCGCACCGGAAGCAATGTTTTTCGAAACTAATGTAATTAATGGATATTAGGCAGGGGCACACGGGTCATGGGTGCGATTAGAACGATTAAGCACAAACACCTCGCAGCAGATTTCAATTTGGATTAGTTTTGGACTTATTTTTGCCGTCGAAATAAAATATAAATCTCCAAAATTCAGCAAGAACCGGTATTTGACTATTCACGCTGCGTCGTTCTCATTACGCTTATAATTGAAATTGGGCACGTTCCCAGCCGTAATCTGAGTTGGATGCAAATTGGTGCAAACCATCCATGTGATTGTGATAACGGGCAAGGTTTATTATGGCTGGCAGTATGAGTGTAAACAATTTCAAATTAAAATCCACACGGCCGGCGCGGCGTCCAGTTACATACCATGCGCTACCGGGAACACACTGAGATTAATAAGCCGAGTTGTGTAAAAACGCAAAAGACACGAAGTCCCCGCGAACAATATGTGTGTGGTCCGTGCGGCACGTACTTGCACCGCTCGCCTCCTTGCGATAACTCACAACTACCGGAATTTATGTACATAATGTGCATAATGCCCTAGCAAGAGAATGAGTATCGTACTCACGATATGCAGTCCCTTCGCATCGCCTACAAAATGTTTGAGCTTGAGTAAAACGTTTACTTTAAAGCATCCAGCTAATTAGTTACCTTTGCGTGTAATCGATTTGGATTCGCAGAATTGTACGATGTGGAAAAATTAACCACAGAAATGCTTCGAGTTCGACATTCCCAAATGCGAAAGAGAAGCGTCAAAGATGACATTCCTTGATGGATTATTTATTGCCATCAGGACACAAAGACGCGCTCCTGTCACGTGGACCGTTGTCATCACTGCGAGACGTTTGCGCGATTTTGTAATTATCGGAGCGCGGCTCGATGGTCGAACAGGTCCAAGCGACATTTCTTCGTGATGCGCTTTGATTTCTCAGCCGTTTCTATTTTTTGCAATTCCTTGCACGCTGCGGAAAAGGTCCAAGTCGATATGCTTTTGTTGGTATTGAATGTTTGGCATTCCTGCCTTTCTCAACACACACTTGCGCACGCACATATACTTGGGATAGCTTTTTGCCCGCCTTCCCCTTTGGGCCATTTTCTCCTTGTGTTATCTCACATGCGAGACCAAATAAAGGTATGTGGCTGCCATCGGTTCGGATTCAGACACTCTCGTATCTTTACGTTACGTTGGATGCTAGATGCAATTTGTCCGCTTGCAATGTCGTAATTAAATCTACGCTCGAGTAATTTTCGTCCCGGGGTGTTTGTCTACTCTGGTCGGATCGCTGCTCCACAATATCTTCTCAACACCATTCTACTCGAGCCAGCTTACAATTAGATAGCACTATACTGTTTGTAATGTTTGCAACTTTGATGCAACTTGAAGATGGATGTTTGAGTTTGTATGTTTTGAGACGGAACAAAGAGGTGCACGATCTTTTTTCAGGAATTTGTTTAATCATTGGTTAACAAGCAAACAATTTTTCGTACTACATGCATGCATTCCTTTTTTGCAAACTTGGTTGTATATAATGTAGCTTTTAAACGATGGACCAGTTGGGATTCAACCCTGCTGTCGCACTAGTACTAGGTAGCATCACCAGCTGCGACGTTTAAGCGGTCGTCGTCCTTTATTAGCCCCCAAAATGCCATAAACAACGAGCGCACGCAAAGTCGTTCTAATACCACCGCCGACCCAGAACCAAAACTACCCATCATCATGATCTCAAGCCGAGTAGCATAAGTGCAGGAGCCTTACCGTCTGCTTCGTGTAGGCAGTGATAATACAGCACCGGTCTAAAACGCGTCTGTAGCCATCCTTAATGAGGAAGTGCTTAAGCTGGGACCCATGTGTTTTCCGCCTAACACGATTACAAAAATGTTGTCAACATAAAATCAACTTTATATATTTCGAAATTTATTTAATACATATAATATTTTTTATTTATTCAGAGATTATATTAATATTCAATTATTTGTTACAGGATCGTCATGTGAAAGGTTCCGCGGGGAATTCGGTCGACCGCGAACCGGAAGTTGATCCTAGCCAGGACTACCAACTGCTTCTCGGCTACGAAAACAACACACACACAGTGCTTCGCTTCCGTCGTCGCCTGGATACTTGTGATAACCACGACATTGCCATCACGGTAAGCATTTCGATCTCATCTATCGAGTTTTCTTCCTCTCTGCATTATTCTCCATTGACTTCCTTCCATGTATGGAAGATGCGACCATCAGGATAATCTGTACTTATCTGAGCGTCAGAAGGTTGATGTCGATGCAAATGGCAATAATAATGCCATTATTGTGCGTTCGATTCGCATCAATTTTCTTGTTTTTTTTTGTTGCGGCAGACACTGCTGAGATTGAGAGTGTTTTGCGCGCTAATGGTCGCACGTGTATGCTTCATCATGACTATGCTGATTCTCCACTCGTTTTTCTTCTTGTGCGCACAGATAAAACGAGATATAGGCAAATATGCGTGCGAATCGAAAGGAAAAAATTCACAAGGCGCCAACCGCGTCAGCCCAAAAGCTGTAGCACCAAGAAAAACGGTTGACAGTTTAATGGCACGTTTTCAGTTGTAAAAACATATGGCGCGTTGCGGGATTAAAATCCCTTCGTCAAACACTGCCGTCGTCCACGTCGCGTTCCAACCCACCTACCTTATATTATATGAGCGCGTTGAGAAGTAAGCACGAAGGAAGCTGCTGGCGTTAATTCCTCTCGCCCGTATGCTGCTGCTCCAATTACTTATGTTCGGTTTCCGGCCGGATTATCACACTAACACCGACCCACACTTACCTACCTTGGGCGCTGAGAGTTGGCCGTATTATTACATTAGATTCGGGGCCGCGGGTAAAAAGACATCGCTTTGGAGCCGCTCCAAAGGTAGCGGGCGATAATATTCCCGGAGGTAGTTTTTACCGGTTACCATCGGTTAAATATTTAAGGTGTTTTTAGTCGAGCATCCGGGCGCTGACGAAATCCGGGAGGCGGAAAGCCGCTCCCCATGAGATAAGAGCGCGAAAATGTTTGTGTCAACAGAAAACCACCATCGCTTCCACGCTCGAGACGCGGGCAAACGGTTGTGTGTCCGGAATGAGTTGCCGAAATGGCAGCCAAGCAGGAAAGGTAGCGGAAACAAAAAGCAAAATGAACGTAAAGTCGATGGAAACGAAATGAGATGAAAAGAAAAACGAAAAGAAGTGCAAAGAAATAAAACGAATCGAAGGAGATGCGAAGATATCGAATGAAAATACGCGCGAAGAGAGGAGAGAGCGACTTGGCCGGGGCTCTGCTGCCGTTGCAGACATTTGTCATAGTGCGCTCGTTCAATGACGCGATGGCATCGGCGTTGTCGTTGTGCCCGTCGGCGGTAAAACGTGTAAATTCCGGCAAGCGTGAGCGTGCATTCCGCACCTTTGGGGCGCAAGAGAACGTGCTCCGCTTATTTATCGAACAAACAAAATTTATCTCCGGCTCCACTCTGGAGAACGCGCCCGCGCGCGCGCGCGAATTCGACGCGTCGCACAACGTAATGCTCGCCCCCGCATTCAGCATGCAGCGACGCAACCACCCACCCATCCGCCTCTCAACGGCGGTATTGTGCGCGGCGGTTCCGATTCGCGGCGCCGGGGATGTTCTCTCGGTTTCGAGAGGAATCGTCGATTAAATCTACTAGGGCGCGGTGGAAATAAGAAATTTCCAAAGCGGAAAGCAGTTACGAGTTAGTTTTCGGTGTTCTCTTTTCACTTCGGTGGCACTGAGAATAATATCCACCGAGTGTTCCTGTGTTACTATTGCATGTAATTAATAATTTACTAATAGTCGGGTGGGTTTTGTCTGTTCACTCTTTATTTCGCGAGTTGAGTGTGGAGGGCGCAAAAGTGGCGGAGTGGTTATGGTGGTGTGGAATGAGGGGGGCGTTTATCGAGCATTGCGAAGATAATGCTTCATTTACGCCACCACCACCACTACCACCAGCACTCGTACCGCAGGCAGCCAGCGGCGTCGCAAAGTTGCGTGAATAATTAAGAGATGACACCGCGAAACTCCTTCGAGTGCGGTCTCATAAATAACGAGGCGCGCGCGCGGCTGCACCGCCACCACCACTACCAACATTGTTACCATCCGGCGCTTATGCAAATTATCTGTCCGCTGGCCCTCGCCATTTTCTTCTTTACAACCAAGACAATATTTTATTGGTCGTTTCAAGTTTTGTATTTTTTTATATAATCAATATTGTCATTTGTTACAGAATGACACTATGCGTATCGTGTGGTCTTATCATACGGAAGAACCCGCTGGTGGCGCTGTAGGACCTGGGTCCCTTCCACAGCACGACCGCGCTTCGAGAGGTACGCAATCCCTGTACCTGGTGCAGCGCGCTGATCAAGACGCGCCAGGCCCGGAAGAGACGGCTCGCATTTGGGAGCTTCGCAATCCCAGTGTCGAACCGCCCACGCCGGGAGATACGCTCTACTGGTGTCGTATCTTCAAACTACCGAACTTACCGACCAAACACCATCTCATTCGGGTAAGTTTACATTTTAAACAAATACTCATTCATTGAAATCCAACAAAATTCACGCGTAATGATTCAGTACTTATAGCAAGTTTCTTCTTTTTAATATCTTCTAGTACGAACCACTTCAAGGTGTCGTTTCTGGTGGTAACTGGGGTTTGCAACATCTTGTTCTGTACGAATGCCAAGACAACCCACAAGTGCAAGCGTTGGCCGAAACCAACGGGCGACAATGCTACAAACCCGGTTCGCAACCGCTCGGTTGTCACACGGTGGTAGCAAGTTGGGCGCGCGGTTCGGAAGGCTTTAGTTTCCCGCCCGAAGCTGGTTATCCTTTAGAGCCGACCGGATCGCGTTACTACCTTCTCGAAACGCATTATGCCGCGCCGACAGACGGCACCGTGGGTGGATTAGATGGTACCGGCTTGCGTTTGTTTTACACTCCCGAATTACGAAGGCATGATGCCGGAGTGATCTCCGTGGGTATGGACCCTAACTGGCGGCACATCATTCCGCCCGGGCAGCAGCGAGTTGTTTCTTCCGGTCACTGCGTAAGCGAATGCACGCGACAAGTATTCCAACCTGCCGGTATTAATATGTTCGCTGTCGTGATGAAAACGCACCGCATCGGACGGCAGGTTTCCCTGCGACACATTCGTGGAAATACCGAGCAGGCGCCGATTGCGGCCGACGATAATTTAGACGCTGACTATCAGGAGTATCGTCGGTTGGGCACGCCGGTGAAGATTTTGCCCGGTGACCATTTGATAGCAGAATGCACGTACAATAGTTCGAGTCGTGCGGCTATCACCTTGGGCGGATTGACCAGTCGAGAGGAAACTTGTCTTGTGATGGGATTGTATTACCCGCGACAGAAGGAGCTCACCTCGTGCCATAGTTTGCCCAGTCTACCGACAGTGCTGCATTCACTTGGAATTCAAGAACTCACACCGTAAGTCTATATAACTCCGTTTTATTTAGACTTTACATTATACTGGTTTTTACATTTTGCTCTTGAACGCAATTCGACTATAAGGGTGTGTCTTTTTTGTGTGTATAGGGGTTCGAATCCGGTGCGTATTGCGGCACCGCCGGAACTTGCCGGCATGACGCTCGAGTCGCGGCTGGTCTCCTACGATTGGGACAATCAATTCCATAGCTTTCAGGAGGCGACGATGAAGGGCTCCTTCAAGCCGCTGTGCTGGACGGCGTATTCGACCCTATTACCGGTAAGTCCCCGAAGCGCGCTGGCGGGCACACATCTGCCGCTACCTTTCCCTCATTATCCCTTCGCATCGCCAACCATGTCCCGCAGTAATTTTCTCGCTTTTATTCCGCCTTATTCTCGATTCCCCCAGTCGTCGAATCCTTTCCTCTCCGCTGTAGTGCCTCTCATCACATTTCTCATGGGTGGTATTTTGTTTATTGTATATGCTTAGGGCACGGACACGCTGGACTCACACTATCCGAACATCACGCGGCCGTTTGTGAAGCCGGGCGTCGATCAATGCAACTATCGACGCTACAGCACCGAGGGTTGGCCGGGCGGTACGCCCATCCTCGAGTTGGACAGCAATCACATCGAGGGTGCAGCGCGTAGCAAGGTGTCGCGCAGTAGCAGCCCTGCGACAGCGGAGGAATCGCTTGGTTTGAGCCGCTTCAATTCGGCGACGTCGTCCTACTCAACAGGGACGGCACGCGCACATCCTGTTTCCCACCTTCATCTCGGAGTGTTGCTTGCCCTTCTTCTGTTGCTGCGGTCGCCGCACTAACCTTAAGGTTCTGTGTTTTGTGAACTCGATGTGACTGACTACCTACGATAATAGTGTGATTGTTCTTGTTGTTGGGACCTTGCCTGTGAATGTGAAGATAATCAATTTGACGTGCAAAGACCGGAAAAAAGGTGGATCGGGAAGGAACCATGTACAGTGTATAATAATCGAAAATGAAGAATGAATCCCTGAAACAACTTCAATTTCTGAAAAAGTGATACGAATCGACGTATATTAATGTTGATAAATATGAAGAATAAGTGTATATTAAGACTCCGAACATGGATTAGTGCAAAAGCTAAGAAGGAATGAGTGTGTGTGTTGATAACGAGAAAAATGTATAAATTAATTTAAAATTCTCGTGAAAAAGACGGGCGCGGAGCCGCGGTGGGAACGAACCAGCGTGCAAGCGAGCGGAAGACGTATACCAAAAATAGACGAAGCGTGCAGAAGGAGAGATTGGTGGTGGATTCAGTCAGCGGGCGTGTGCGTGCATGCGCGAGTTACTCAATGCGTCTTCTTCTTAACGACCGAGTAAGTATGTGAGCGCCAACAGAGTGAGGTAGTGCCGTCATGCTAGTCCAATTCGGCGGCCGATTTGTTCAAAATGCAAATCATCCTTGCGACGCCATATTGAATATCATTCTAAAAACGAGTACTCGCGCCATTATATTCGTAAACATGGCTCTTTTTGACTGTCGAATAATCGTAATGACATATAACGTGAAGATTAATTTAGAAACAAAGAGCAGATGAACGAAAGAATGAAACAATTCGTATATTTAATGCATATAAAAATAAACCGATAGGAACCAATACTAAATTAAAGTTTAAAGTAACAAAAACGTAAAACGAAAAAAAGATGATACACGCCGTTTTTTCGCGCCGCCGTCTGGAGCTGTGATGCCAGTAGATTTATAAGCGTATTATATAAAACAACTGAAAATGATAAATTTACTAAACCACTGAAACCGATGTTCTACTTTATTTATTGATTCTCATGGAGCGAGCGACATTGGTGTTCATGGTGTTTAAGTCAAAACCATAATTTATTTCTTCATGGATTCAATTTTTTCTTCAAAGTATAAATCTTAGCGTTTTCTTGAGAAAAAGATAGTGCAACAAAACAATACGAATAATTTTATACTGTCGTTATATTAATCGTAAAATTATGAAAAGAAATCCAGTGATCTGAAAGTTTTCTAACCGCAAGTAAAAGAAAAATATATAAAAGAAAATGTAATACGTGATAGCCAGCAATGGGTATGTATGTAATTAGTAAATTATACATACGCTTGTGTCGGACATGAATTTCACATTAGTGAAAACGGCACGTGTTCTACCAATCTAGAAGGGGAATGAAAAAAAAAACGCGCTTTAGTTCAAATGTGAATTTCATGTTCGAACATACGGCTAGCGAGGAAAATGAAAACGCAATTGTAGATTCATCTCCCTGTCTCGTTCTTTCTGTCATTGCCTTGTTTTTGCTTCATTCCAATTCTATTTGTATTTCTCCTACTAATTCCAGGCAGTCCTTTAATTATATTTCAATTTCCATGTGCTGTCAACTTCTGTCTGTTTGTCTTTTTGTTTTCTCGATCGTTTTACGTGTGTATATAAAGTACGAGTATTTATAGAGACTGGTGCTATATAAGTTTAAATAATTCATGTCTTTCTTTCCGTAAAGCCATGGTTTTACTTCAAATTTTCGTCCTCTGCTTCGCCTTCGTCTCTGTACATTTGTGTAATTAAATATTCTATGTATGTGCAACGCGACGACCGCAGAGTCATAAAATTGTATATGTATGTATCGATTATTTATTTGACTACTAATTAATTGTTAGCTAAAAGTGAACAAGCACCCACATGATATTACCTTTTTCTTATTGTTGTTAAAATGACGAAACGCTGATTGTACGAACGAAATTGTTTCATTTGATTGAACGACAAGTTGAAATTATTGATATTATATGCTTACGGAATGAATCCAAATTGATACTGATGAATCTATACGAAACTAAAAGAGAACGAAATATGTATGTAGATGGATGGGATTATGAATCTTGAATCTATTTATGAAATGCGAAGCCAGATGCGATTGATGACATTTAAAAACAAACCTTGTACAGTGTAGATATCTCTTGTGTAATATATTTTATAAAATAAATATCGGTAATAAACATTACTAAAAAGAATGAATATCCTCGAAACTTTATTATATTTATTCCCATACTCTTTTTTCGTTTGGTAGTGTATGTGATACAGCCGCCGCCACCGCTATCATTATTATTGGGGTGAAAGGACGAGTGGGTGACTCACCCGAAGTGCGCCTTCTTTCCTAATGACAGTGATAACACAACCGAGACAAAACACGTAATGCACACAAGTTACCGATCATCGTTACAGCGCGCTCTCGGCAGCCAGTTTGGTTGGAAGTCGCCAGCGAATAAAGATCGACGTTGGTAGATTAGAGCTCCTCCTGTGCGGTGTGACGCGGGACGCGAATGTAGATTAGCTTATCTCCATCTGCTACCTACCAAGTCGCGCGCCGGTGCTGATGGAGAAGCGACTGCCACACGTGTCGCATTGCAGCACGCGGAGGCTGTGCGAAGAAGCCGGTGCGCGGCCACCGACCAATTTAATCAAGCTAAGCAATGTGCCAAATGCTACAGCGCGGCGTGGCGTTCCTTCTTCATTCCTTCGCGTTTTCGTGCCTTGGTTCATTCGTTAGCTGGCTTGCGGTTGCGATCGCACGTCCTCCCCCTACCGCACCACATCCAGACGAAGAGATAAGTGAGCGTCGAGGCCAACAAAGCGCGACAGGAGCGTGAGATGAAGGTTTGTATCTGACGGAGAAGCATGGGGGACTATAGATAAGATGCGCAAAGACGGAGCGTCAAAATTCAAGGAACCAAGAATTAAGGGAATGCAACACAGGTGCGAGGCAAGTGTTAACATCTTTTCCAGAACAGAAAAAACTTATTTGCAGGTATGTTCAATTTCACGTTATAGCATGCTGTTCAAAATTCACACCATTTCATTATCAGGAATAGCGTGATAGAAATTTTACTTCATCACATCACACAACAAACACGTATTATTAGCCTGTGGTCAAGGAATCTAATTCACGATTGATATAAATATGTGTAGGTAATAATATGTATAACATTGCGTATTCGAGACTCAAGGCATATTTCAATCTTTGATTGCTTATGGAAATCACCGAAATTATCAACAGTAGTCTAATAATAGTATACATGGCATGCGGTCCGACTCTTTGGCGTAAATCGTAGTGCAAATTGTCATGCAAATCGCCCTCGGGGGCTAAATCGTTGCAATCATAAAAACTACCAGTTCGCATTCTGCTCGCAGGTGCAAAACGCAAAAGTCGCTTACGTTTAGGTTTATAACGTTAATAATTTCAGTCCTAGATTACGCACACACACCATATTCACGGTCTGTAATAATCGAGGCTATAAAAGTTATGTTTGTATAATATATGTAATGGGTTTACGAAAATAGCTTCGTGTCAACAATTCATGCAGAAAAAAGAACGCATTTTACGTCATTTTCACTCCTTCGATGATGGCGGTGACCGATCGATTTCTGGTTTGCTGCCTACAATATGACACACGATGGAGGTGTTCGAAAAATTTTCGAGGGCGACAACTACAACGTCATCATCATTATTCCGACAGCATTAGACATCGCCCCCATCGAGCTTTGGGGGAGGAGAGTTGGAATAACACCGATTTCATCTCGCACTGCCGGGCTCGGTTCGAAGGGAAGAAATTGCAATTCGGCGAAAATTCAAAACTGCTGCAATCAGGTATTATAAAAGGTATAACGATGGATGTGTGTATGAACTAACTGACGGCTTGGTTCCGCAGCCGGTGCGGTGCGGCGCGCGATTGCACTGCCAATGCGGCAAAAACGCATCAGTCGGATTGCGCATCGACGCGACACTAAACTGAACGTGCCTTCGAACTTTTTACGCCCGCCAGCGGAAAATTCACTTTTGAATTTCCAGTTGAACGCAAACGCGCCGCGAAGTAAGTGCACGGTGCCGTCGCGCCGTACGTTTTCGGTGGGGGTGGTTGGCAAAGGTATGTTGGCGTTTAATTTAATTCTTCAATTCACGGAAAAGGGCCCGCGCCTGTTCGAAACTTTCGCAATTTTTGCTTTATACGTTTGGGGCGCCTCCACCCGTCTTCGCAGTAATATTCGCGCGCTCGTCGTTGTTTTAATTCTAATTTCAACTTTATTATTTTATTTAAAACTTGCGCCAAGTGGAAGGACGAAGGGCGCAGGTTATATTCCCACTTTCGGCGTTTTTTGTTTTGCTTTTTATCTCTTTGCACTTGGAACTTTGATATATTTTTCCATTCTTTTCTGACTTCGGTTTCCTTGAACTCACCAACGCCAACGCGGAGTTTCTTCATTTTTTGTTGGGGTTCCATTCTAAACAATGATAATTCCTTGATGATTCAATCTTTTCTTGGAAGGGGAGGTGGGTTTTCTTAATTTTCGCCGCGTTAAGTGTGTTAACGTCGACGGGGGGTCGACACCGGTTACTTTTAATTAAATTCATAAAGCGTCGTGTCGTCACGCTTTGCCACCCTTGGTAATTTTTCCTTTCCCCTTATTTTCTTTTCACTTTCTCCTGGTGTACTTTCATTATGTTTTCTTATTGTGAGCGTTTTTCCATTCCGAAATCATCAATATTCGGGAAATCCTGAGGAAAACGCATGAGAAATTACCAATTCGTTACGACAATATTTATTCGGCACATCGGAACACATCCCGTTTTGTTGAAGCTGTACGCCATCACACACATGAATACGTTGCGGAGGGAAAGAAGCAACCATTGGTGGAGGTGATGTCAAAAGCGCGACAAAGCCATGCGCGCGTGTGTCGGCGTTTGCGTTTTTTTGCACAAATCCGCGGTTGTGACGGCGGCATTGCGCGAAAAAAGATGTCGACAGCATCACAATGGCGCCCGGTGACATTCATTCTTCATTTCGGCTTTGTCGTGTGATGTTGTTGCGCGGTGACATCGCTTTCGGCGGCAGAGAAAGTGAGACAATGGCAAGGGCGTGCAAATACGATGCGAAAACATTCGCGAGATTATTTTTTTATTGACAAATTATACACGCGCGCCCTGCTGCGATTCCGGGATGAGCCAAATTCGGGATTTATTTATTTACTGAGCGTTTTCGAAAAAGGATCTAGTCTAATTTATTGTAGCATTTTTAAATTACATGACTACGTTAGACGCAAATAAACATGTTTCATATATTTAAAAATTAAACTATTTTAAGTTCGTTAGAGTCCAAATGCACACCGTTTGAAAGGAGATTGCAGGTAGATGCGTGAAACGTGCGTTCACTAAGAGTTTCGACTCTCGACGACCGGAGCAGCTGTCAGATAAAGATTGATTACGTTTATCGTTAGGTCGCGAGCACGCGTCCGCGGATTTGTAAAAGCTTCAGATTCGGCGGAGAGGTACCACACATTCTCCGAGTCGCTCGGCATCGACACATCTCGACGGCGCTGCTGATGATGATGGAAGCTGTGCGAAAAGGTGCGGTGCCGACGGCGCAACACGTTCGCATACAAATTCGAAAATTCCATGCAGCACTTTCGCACACGCCATCCAATCCATCAAAAACGCAGCGCGCACTCATCAAGACTGCGGGAGGGTTGAAGCGCTATCGTGATTTTTTTTCTCTCCACATTCTACGAATGTGACTTGAAGTTAATTCTTATACTCAACACGATCGGGGCATCTAAGGCTTGAAGCTGCAAGAGTATGATTTTTAGTATCAATGCAGGCGAGATGAAAATTGAAGCCGCGCTTCATGAAATTAAACAGTCTCCAGCATCGGATGGAAGCGGAATCCGATCGGAGGACCTCCATTTACATGCAATCGAGGCATGAACAGGGGGTCGAGGGCGAGTAGATCAGCTTACTCGAATGAAAAATGCGTGCTCGCGCGCTTATTCATTAATCGACATCTCGCCAACGCGCGTACAATTTACATCTGCATTTCGCGGTATTTGTGCCGTTCGCCCTCGAACGCGATGCTTTTTTCCTCGCATCGTTTTACTAATAGAACATATACATTCACGGCTGGCACACGCCGTACTTCCTGCAATCGTGAAAAAAAGGCCTGTGTTTGAATTTCCCATGGACGAGTCGAAAAACAAACGCGCGAATATTAAGTTGATCACGTGAATCACGCCCCGGCGGCCCTCCACCATACAGCATCAGCATCAGCCCAATCGGGTTTGCGGTTCACCGAATAATTCCGATCAATTATTTGTGTGCCAGCCAGTCAGACAGCCACAAAAAATGTTTGGACCAGATTAAGTATGAATACCGCAATTTTAGCACATTTTTGACTACGAATCGCGTATTTTGCTGAAAATGCTGCAACTGGAATATTTTTCAAACTTATTTAATATTTTAACATCTGGCTTCGCGTACAATGTCGATTATGTATTCCTGCCTTTTCGTTACAGGATGCCTTGTCTCATCTATGCGCGGTTCATTTTTATATATTTTCATTCCGACCCACTATCTAGCTGCTGGGCTGGCATTTTCTCGACGCTGTTGTTATGTTGCGTCTACGCATAATTAATGTTCTGAAACTTAATGTATTTTTAATTAAATCTTAAAAATCTCGCTCTTCAATGTGGAGTCCATCAGAACAGAAATGCGCGCTTCATTTTCTTTGAATTTCAGTTTGCTTTATGCTCCTAGATAATTCCATGTTTGTAAAAATTTCTTGCTTTTGTACATGTCGGTCGGTTGGTGCTTTGAGTCTTAATTTATGTTGTTTTGAATAAAAGTTGCATATTGTTACGCGCAGTAAATAATGTTATATTAAATTACAGTTTTTTATCTATTTGGAATGCTTGGCATTCTTTAATCTCCCCATGTAGCGTATTTCGTTTTTATTCTTATTTTCAGTAGGAGAGGGGAACTTCCGCCTACTTAAGTACGCTCAAGTGCGTCCGTCCGGTTGCACCCGCCTCCTTCCTTCATTCGTTCTCTCATTTTTTGACTTTGTTTTCTTTGTACTATGCCGGCAACGAGATGTGTGTGTGTGTACAGAAAAGGATGGGAGCGCAAAAAATAATCTACATACAATGGGGGCTCGACAAAACGTTCGTCCATCCTCTTGCGGCGGATTGAATGGTTTACGATGCAGCCATGTACTCTTTTCTAATCTAATAAAACTTCACAATAGTCGTAGTAGTTGGTTCAGCATTAAAAAGCGCTTGCAAATACTTTATAGTCTTGAAAATTACGTAGTCGGGATGCTAACCGACCATCAGTTAGCAGCTAAAACATAGAAAGAAATTAACAACATCCAGAAGAGAAAAGATTCGCCTTGATGATTTCCTTTACGATATATTGTCAATCCGAAGAAGCAATTAACTTTTTGCCCGATTTTTGTCGCGACGATTGGAAGTTTAACTTGATGATTGTCTAACGTAACGAATGCGAATATTATTAACACACGCGGCTTTGTGTTGAGCTCCAGGCTCCAAACGCCAAGCTCGTGTCGTCGTGCGTAAGTAATAAAAGTGCAAAACAACATTAGCATTAACGTTAAACGCGCAGAAGCAGCAGCGCGGTTGGAGAGTAAAAAACGACGAGGTCGTGAAGAAAAAAAAACAATTAAGTGTTCGTGTTAATGCGACGGCGGCAACGGCAGCGGCAAGCACAAGAGTTCCGAGTTGTTGGTTGTACTTACACTTCTTCGGCGTACTGACGAGATCTCTACTCTCGGCTCAAGTCGCCGCCGCGCCGTGTGCGGTTGTAAATTTGCGCCTAAGCCTCGTAACGAAAAACTCATTTATTTTGTTACACTTCCATGTGTAGTGTATCTACCTTCAACTAGAATAGTATCGCACTAATTACTACCAAGTTCCAAAATAGTTTCCTATTTAACAATGGAGAATCACAGACTGTTATAATTTCCTTTTGGGCACAATATAATAATATTTTAGGGATTTATGCGAATAATTAAGTACGGTTCTGTGTGTTGAGGTCTCCACCCTTCGCCGAATCGCATTAAAGCAAGCTAAGAAGGAGCTACTCATTTTTTCCATATCCATTTTCTCTGACCATAGCTCTTTTTGTCCGCTCCTGTTTTTCCTCCTTTGCAAACATTTTCACTTGGGGCGCACCGTGTAAGGCTTCCCCTTTTCCGGCATTTCGAAGTCGAAACGGCCGGCCGGCTGCGACCTGCGCTGCCATTACGCTGCGAATACTGCAAAGGGTGCGCATTTAATTTACGCGCAATAAAATTACCGCTCTCGGATGAAAACGCAACCCAACTGCCTCCTTAAACTACACATGTGCCTTTGGCTCACCGTTTCTAAGCACGGTAATTGCGATTCGTTTTATTGCAATTCTCCTATACTTATCTTCAATTCTTCACTTCTAGTGTTTCTTGTCAGCTTGCCTTGTTGTTGGATTTCTATTTACGTAATCCGGCCTTTTCGTTGTTATTTTCGCTTCGATTCAACTTTGCAGAATTTGGTGCTTTATGGTTAGCAGTTGCGTTTGAAGGAAAGAAGCTTCGTGGCGCCCGTCCTGACTCTCGCGTGACGAATATCTATTAAGTGGCCAGATCGCGCGCGCCGTCGACGTACATACATGTGGTAGTAAACAAGGTGAAATTCCGAAAATTGGTAAGCACGAATCGCGCCAGCGCGTAAACTTCGAAACGACGATGGGCTGAGCGGCAAAAATTTGATTGAATTCCGCCGCGCGCAACCTCATCGTTCTCGTTATAATCATGTTCGTTCGTACCGTCGGCAGCGTAATCATGTTTGAATGCTTTTCGTTGATTGATATTCTTCTTTGCTGGTAATTAATTTACTCGAGCGTACGCGGATGAAATTCGTGTGCCTTTAATCTAAGCGAATACTTCCTGGCATCTAATTATGGCGTTCGAAATAAATTTGTATCATTATTCAATATAAATACCTATCGACTTCGAAAAACACGTGGGAAAAGCTAACCGAGAAGTAAAAACGTATGCGACATAAAATTCAATTGCCATCCACTTCTCCTCGGCAAGAATGGCATGGTTGTCGTTTTTTCCCAATCGTCTCTTCTCTAATGGGTGCTAAATGTAATTGAGCAAGCATCTTCTTTCGACTTTTCATTCCTAACAAATTGCGCGCCCTACCAACTACCATGCAGGTGCATGGCGGAAAAACTGCAATTTGCAAATCACTAGCGAACAATCAACTTCTTCCTTCCCTTCTTTAACGCGTGTCATTATTGTCTGCGTATACATCAAACCGAAGCCAATGGAGCATCAGTATTACCATTACGATCGCACTCGATCAGAGCGTGCCTACCCATTTTGTCTCTTCTTCATCGCATTCATTTCCGGTTAACACGTCCACCATCCCTTCCTTTTTACTACAATCCACACTTTTTATTGCTTTCGTCCTGAAGGTGGACATTTTATTTCCAGTCATACATTCACCTAGTTTTTAGTGTGCCACTTCAGAAAGTAGCCGTGATGCTAGGCGAAAAAGTAGCGAAGATTGGAAGAACATTGGCAGTAGAAGGTGCAAGACGCGTGGTATGGGGGTAGGACTGTCGAAATAGGACGCACCATAAAACTTTATGTGAGACGGTGAGACGACGATGACGATGTCGACGTGTCGTCCGAATCTACTTCTTCTCCAACGCAAGCCATATGAAAGAAATGAGAAAGGTATGAATGTGAAAAGCGATTGCAAGGATTTTATGCGGTTTTTGCCATTCTTGTGCGTTTTTATGCCGGAAGTAAGTTTTGAATTGCAGTGGTATAATCCGAAATTTTGAAATAACCAAAAAGAAGCTGGAAATAATGTGGCGTCCAATTATATTTAATTTTATTGCGGCTAATAAGATGTGCCAATTGATGGCGTATTATACAAATTTGTTTGCGCTGAGCAATTTGCACGTAATTACGCGAGTACTATAGTATTGCGGTGTTCGCACACCGATTAGCACGCACTGCGGGAGGATGGATTATTTAATACCGGATTATTTAAATATTACATCTTCGTCTCAACTCGCAGGCGTACGCTTGACGGCGCATACTTAAGTCTTTACCCGAGCATCGTATTGATCACGCCAAGGTTGAGAGAGCTCGACAACTATTATACCGTTGTATATGGATGCGAAATGTTATAAATGTATAATTTAACATCGTAAATATCATTCTGAGCGAGCGCGTAATGTGCGCTAATGCCGCGTAATTCGTTTCGATGATAAATGCCGTTTCGAATCGATCAAATCGACAACGTTGTTGTATTGTAAAGTTCAATAATATTAAAATCAGTATTTAATGCAAATGACGCTAACTTTGCTTGTTGTAATTGCGTGTAGCTTGCAGAAAATTTAGACTTGCAACAAAATGTTGCAAAATGCAAGAGAAC
>JARJDR010001127.1:0-14502 GCA_030264135.1 Myllaena sp. GC000078
TTTACGCCACGTATCATGTGGACGTTGGGGAGACGCCCTTTTTCGTTGCCCTGGACTATGACAAAAAGAACATAGTGATCAGTATTCGGGGGACTTTAAGCATGAAGGATATTCTCACAGACTTGAATGCTGAAGGGGAATGTCTACCGGTGAACCCTGTGCAGGAGGAGTGGGTGGGACATAAGGGAATGGTACAGGCTGCACAATACATCCTGGATAAACTCCGCGCGGAGTCTTTGATTGAACGCGCCTTGCAGCATGCGCCTGAGAAGGGCACGATGAGTTTCCGGGTGGTGTGCGTAGGTCATTCGCTTGGCGCGGGCACCGCGTGTATTCTGGGCATTCTCCTCAGACAGGAATATCCGGATTTGCTTTGTTATTGCTATAGTCCTCCAGGTGGTCTTCTCAGGTCTGTCTAATTAGCTTGCTAGTGACCTTGTTTTCAATAGGATATTTTTCTAGTATGCCTGCAGTGGAATACACAAAATCTTTCACCATCTCGGTGGTGATGGGCAAAGACGTGGTGCCTCGCATAGGCCTCCATCAAATGGAAGCCCTGCGCGCGGACCTGATCAACGCCATCAAACGCAGTGTGGACCCCAAGTGGAAGACCATCACCTGCAGTGTGTTCTGCTGCGGCTGCGGACCGGAACCCACCTCCGCCGTGGAGATGTCCACCGGCGACGTGACAGTCACCGAGTATATGAAGGCCAAGGACAGGGCGCGTTGCCAGAAAACGCATCCTGCGGACAGTACCATAGCACTCACCTCCCACCAACCACTCTACCCTCCGGGACGGATCATCCACGTTGTTCGACATCATCCCCAGCATGGAGAGTAAGCATCCACAACCTCAACCTTCCCTAATGCGACTAAATTTAAAGGCTTTCGTTTTGCAGACAGAAATATGAAAAGACTTGGAGGTAATGCGCACCCCGTAGGCAAATCAGGGTCAATGTCGTATCTCGTATCTATCTGTCTGTACTTTAGTCTGTCTGTACTTCACTCTATACTCTGTGGGGTGGGTTCAAAACATCCCCTGTATTGCATTGAATCTAAATAGTGACCCTCCTTGGGCATGAGCCTTACCTTACCACTACTTGTTGAAGGGTCTGAGAATCTGAGACCCTTGGACTAATCTCGTGGTTTTTATGTCACAGGCAAGCTTTAACCAGCTCAGAGCCCGTCTACCAGGCGCTATGGGCGGAGAACGTCGACTTTGACGAGGTGCTCATCTCGCCGGTGATGATCCAGGACCATATGCCTGATAAAGTGCTGGACGCGCTCAACAAGGTACGGCCGCGCAGGCGCACGCCTCACGCATGCTTGCCTCCGCCCGGCGGTCACGTCAATCACGTCGACACCACACACGATGAAACCGATCAGTGTGCTACTGCTGCTGCTTGCTCTTGAACCCCTTTTTTCTCTCTCCTGAAATGGATCCTACAAACGATCCTCCTTCCTCGCCAAGTGCCTTAGCTGATACTGTTTTGTTTAAGTAGTTGCAATTTATTTATTTTATTTATTTTACTTTAATGACTAACACAAACAACGATGAAACACACAACGAGCCCTGATATCAGATTTGTGACCGCCCTGAGAAACAAGATGATTTGTACCGATATTACTCCTTATTTTTTAAATAAATTTTTTGTTTGGTTTTTGTATTTTTTGCTTTTTCATTCTCTTTCACCTTTCACTTCTTCTCTCTTCCGTTTGTTCTGCAAAATGATTCGCTGTACAATATTAACCGAAAATTAATGCCAATTACTTATCACGGTGATCACGGTGATGATATATCCCCATAGGTGGAGAAGGCTGTAGTCGGTGGTAGTAGGGTGCATCGTCATTGCGTCCCCGGTTCACCCTTAGAGCTAAAGCCACCACCTCGAGACATAAGGTATCGGAGAAACAACCATTGCACAGCCCCCACCCACACATTATTATCATTCACCTCATCATCAACTCACAAGACCTTTCACAGACACATCACAGACACACACACAGTGCCATACAGACCACCACTCGTGTTTTTCCAAATTTGTTCAGGAAGCCTCTCCAGATCACACACTCACCCTGAACAACAGGGCCAATCTACAGCACAGTTACTATATAATTTTGCATGACAAAAGTCAATGTTTTAGTAGTAGCTCTCATTCCTCTTCTTAATCATCATCTCCATAGCCTTCTTCAGGAGCCATCTAGGTCTTTGGATTGTTGGAATTTGCTCTGTTGTAGGTTATAACAACCCCAGGCCCGAGGAAACCACAGCGACAAACTTTTCTGCACGGAGACGAGAATAGTCAACACCAGCAACTTTTGCTACACGAGAGTAGTCCCAGCCGGCAGTCGACCAACTCCAAAGTGCTGCTAGAGACCTCGTTCACGTGTCTGCAGAGTCCCTCAGCCCCACCGAGCAACGCCTCCTCTTCAGCGAACGGTTTCCATTCGCTGACTTATTTCCCCAATAAAAGCAAACCCAGTAAGACAATGTCGCTGGATTTGCCCAGCGCACATCCCCTACCGAAAATCGACCTGATTCACGATGACTGGTTTGGGTTGGCTCCGCTCGCTAGTCCTGAAAGTTTATCCGAACTCGGGTCGATTAGTTCTATGACCAGCCTGCAGCACTTGGCCGATATACAACGAGCTGGGAGTTTTGAGCTGAAAACACCGAAATTTATGCGACGTACGCCAAAAATCAACAACAACCTGTCCACTTGCGCTGATGACATAAAAAACGTGCGGTATTACGAGCGTCTGGGTCAGATCTCCAAGCATCTAACGCTTGCTGAACAATTAAGCGGGAGCAATACCCACATCACCAACTCCAGCAGCAATCTTTCCTTTGAGTCTGCTTCAAGCCACCTCGACGATGAGCTTGTGCAGAAGAAGAACCTGATATCAGACTATCCCAACGCCAACGTAATTGGGACGAGTTCCGATGGAGATTTCCAGTCTGTAGAAGACATCCTTGACTCTGTGATGCAGTCCGCTGGTTGCGCGGACTTTTTCAACTCCACGACCAGCAGCACGTTCCTGGAGACCCATTTTGACGAGGCTTTCGAGTCGGCACTCCTGCAGAAACCTGCGCTAAGTCCTGCGCTGAGTCCATGCACACCCACACCGACCAACGACCCGGATATTGTCTCGAATTTTGCTATAGACCTGCAGCTTGACGCAGAACACCGCTCGCAACTATCCGGCGGTAACAATTCAAAGGCGAACTCTGTAGACTCGGGGTCGATATGCCGTACACCATCGGATCACACAAAGAACGTGACGTTCAATCCGCAGGTGATTAATATCGAAGAGCTGCGTAGTCCAAAGCGGCGCCGATGGAACTTTATGTCGACGACGACGCGAAAAAGAGAGCAGCCGTCCCCGTTTATGGCAGGCACCGGAAGTGGCACGGGCATGACAAGCGTGGAATTTATGCCGAAAACCATCCTGAGTTCATCGAAGCGCCGGAATAGTCTCAACTCTTCCGACGAGTTCTTTGCACGTACGGAGGCGTTGCCTTTGCTGAGCAACCTCGGTGCGAGCAGCGAGCGCACGTCGCCGAACTTTGTGCGCCGGAAGAAGTACGTGTATCCAGCGAGCGTGAGCTTCGTCAGCAAAGCGGGCAACGAGAGCAGTGTCTAGTCCCATACCTCTTGTATATAGCGAGCCGGAAAATATTTCGAGTAGTCGTTTGCGAGAGATATTTTGTATATTTCTATACTGTTTATATGTATGTACGATTGAGGGAATATCCTAGTCAATTAACACGCATATTCCTTGTCCGAAAACTAAACTACTACAGAAACACGATGTCCAGCAAGATTTTTGCATTTATTACAATAAAACAAACAACGTAGGTAGATAAAAATAAAAATAGATGAAGTACGATGAAGAAAAAACTACAAATTATTATTATTACTTATTAATGTTATTATATATTGATAAATAGATAGAATTTAGATAGATATATTGATATATTGAATTGCAAAACGAACAAATAACTCTACTGATTGAAAAAGCATTGAAAATGATCTTAAAAGCGAGATTCTATAAAAATTGACACTTATTGTTGTACTTAATGCATAGAGATTATAATTTAACGACGAAGACATTATTAATAATCGAAATAAACACTAAACTAAAACTTTTGACTAAATACACTTACTTTGACTAATATTCGTCAGCAAGGTCAAAATTTGTTGGTTTACCCTTAAAAACTACCCCACTGGAGTCGCACTGGGGAAACTCATTACGGTGACAATGCAATCAACAAAAAGAGGTCAATAGAGCACGCCTAGGCAAAGAAGAGCCGTTTTAATCAAGAGAAGATAAAAGCAATCACGCAACCAAACACAAGACACGAACTTTCACCACAACGCTGGTGACGGAGTGAGCGGTCAGTTTGGATGCGTTGGAGACATCTCCTGTGCGTGTGCTTTGTGGCTGTGTGTAGGTTGATTGCTTTTTCCGACACGCAAAACGGTAATTTCACTTTATGAAGACTTTCCCCGCAACTGGGAGACGCACCAGTCGTAGTGGATTCGCCATTCAACATGCATCGCTGGCATGGCAAGTTGGCGATTGTCACCGGAGCCAGTTCTGGTATCGGGGCTGCTGTTGCCGAAGCCCTAGTCAAGGACGGCATGGAGGTAAGGTCTTCAACTTTCCCAAACTCTTCCTGTTGGTCTGAGGTCCTTGCAATGTCCTGATGAGAGTCCTGCAGAGTTTTCAAGAGTCCTGAAGAGTCCTGAACAGTCCTGAAGTATCCTGCTTGCAGGTAGTGGGTCTGGCGAGACGTGTTGACAAAATGGAAGCCCTTGCTAAAACCCTCACACACTACCCCGGAAAACTGTACCCCCGTAAAGCGGACGTCACCAAAGAGGCGGATATCGTGGAGAACTTCAACTGGGCCATCTCCAGCCATGGACCCATTCACGTCCTGATCAACAACGCAGGCGTGGCAAAACCGACCGATATCATCGGCGGTGATACGAAAGACTTTAAAATCGTTCTGGAGACCAACCTGCTGGCGTTTGTGATAGCCGCACGTGAAGCGTGCCAGAATATGATCGACAACAACATCAACGGGCATATTGTCAACGTGAATAGTATTGTTGGGCATTATGTGCCCATCATTCCGTTGATCAATGTCTATGCGTGTGCAAAGCATGGAGTGACTGCTTTGACTGAGACTCTAAGACAGGAGCTGTTTCGCACTGGAAAGAAGATCAAAGTTTCCGTAAGTCCGATGGTTTTGAATGAAAAATAACGACTAATTGAGTAATTTGCAGAGTGTGAGTCCCGGTTATGTAAAAACTGAGATACTTGCCGCTAATGGTTTCATGAAGGAGATGGATGTGGTGAGCATTGAGGCAATGTCGCCGTTTTTAAACAGCAAGGATGTGGCCGACGCCATCATCTACGTGCTGGGCACGCCTGATAATGTCCAGGTCACCGAGTTGACCATTCGTCCAGTCGGCGAGTCCGTCTAAGCACTAAATGCAATAATTTTGACTCAATTATTTATTTTATTGTGTGAAAAAGTTATTTTTTATTACCTGGTTCTATGAAATATTCTAAATACATAAATTAACTTATTATGTTTACTTAAGCTCACTTTAAAATATTACTTTAGTTACTTTAGGGTTGCCTATAGTCACATACTATGATTTTAATTTAAAATTCTTATGGTGGATGAACGTAGGGGGCGTAGCTCAGATGGTAGAGCGCTCGCTTAGCATGCGAGAGGTACCGGGATCGATACCCGGCGCCTCCAAAAATATTTTCGTACTTAAAGTCCAAAAATCCTAGTAATTATTGCGACTTAAGCCACAATCCCATACATCCGAGTGAGTTAAGCCAGGAAACAGAGATATGGACCAAAAACCAAGATTCGTCGGATTAATTCAATGGATTACTGTTGCTACCTTGCAAAACCGATTTTTTTGTTCTTATCTAAAACTAGTTAATTTCATTTTTGTGGTTTATCCGTTATTGTAAGCTGGCGGTGATCGATATGGGGTTATCGCTCGTCACCTACACGCGCTGAAACAGTTAGTTTCGGTAATAATGAAACAATCGCCCGAGAACTAATTAAATTTCATCGTGAATGACACCCGCTGCTACACGGTGGTCGGTGTTGGATCGATCGCGTGCCCTCTCCGCCGATACAAACGCACAAATAAAATCGAAACGATGATTAATAAGAAGTGGCTCACACACGAGCACGAGTGTGCATCGAAAAGTCCAGAATAATTTCTTGGTACGTACCTAAGCAAACTCTACCACGCCATAGAACATAGATCTCTATTGATCGTTCCCTAGATCTATAGATCATTCGGCCAACAACTCCAGTTAGAAAGGTGGCAGGTATATTTCAAAATTTGAAAAGCTACCCCCAGGTAGATTGTGACAAACATTTCCGATGAATTTGTGCTCACCCTCTGTACGAGGACAACTTGGTAGTAGGAAAACAACTTGGAAGAATTGTGTGTGAACGCTCACTCACCCCAACTGTCTGTCTGCCTGGTGCTGTCTATAATTATTTCATTCGACATTCGCCGCGTGGTGCCCAACAAGGCGCACCAATTGTGTGTGTGTCGAAAAATATGGGCCACATGTGCTCAATCGACGGCTGTTACGTTCTTTCGTTCGCTTGTCTTCGGTTGCTTGCTCGTTAGTCAGCCCTACGACGCGCTACCAACCAGACTTGCATTCGTGGAATACGTGCGCGCGAAACAACCAGCAATTCAGCTAATTTACGATCCGATAAATGAGGTGACTTAAGTATTTTATGGCGCTTGGAATTTTGCTTTAAAGTGCTCCAATGACAAATAATCTCAGGCTTAGTGTTTCCGCGCACGTAAACTGATATGCACGCGCGCTGTGCATGCGTAATGCACTCCTTACTCCTCAAACCCAACCTGACTTAAGTCACGGCCCTTAAGTCGCGGACGTCTCCGACGAGTTTTTGGTGACATTGAAATTAAAAACGTTCCGTGCTGATTTATGGACTTCCAGCAATCGATTGGCTCTACCGGCAGTCAAAACGGCTGTGGACTTGGCGCCCATTGTGACTTAAGTTTTCGTGAGTGACCACAGTGACCGGTTTCGTGTAATGGCGGCCCGCGCAATGTGTCTTAAGCCGCCGCCACACATTCCTTTCTCTGCGCCGGTTGCCGCAGTTGCCGTTGCCGGCTCGACCTCAGCCGGTCACAACCAACGCAGCAGCGCATCCTGTTTCAATGCACTTAAGTCACTTGCGTCACTTCTGTCGCACCAACGCCACCAACGGCACGCACGGCATTGAAAAGTCTCGCGCAGTATAAGTTTGCTTAGCCCGGCTTAACATAGACTTAAGTCGCTGCCGCTGCTGCTCCTACTACTTCGATTAGTTGCATGGGTATCCCCCCAGTGCGCCGAAGTGCTCTCTCTGGCGCGGCAAGCGAAGATAGCTATCGGCCGCCCCGTTCGCGGTTGAGTCAGTCTGTCGCGGTGGCCGCCCGGTGGGTGCATGCCATGTGCCTCGGCCTGAGTTGAGAGTGATGTGCGCGAGACGTGCTGCGCGTTTCAATGTCACCGCCGCAATAATCAACCAAACGCCGACCCTGACTACACTACGACAGATTGTTGATCTTTGGCAGTTGAATTGTGCGACTCCAGTCATACGTGCGCCGAATTTGAGATGAGAACTAGATGAATCGATTTGAGTGGCGGTTCACGTGGATTATTTGACGTAAATAAC
The DNA here is from genome assembly GCA_030264135.1 of Myllaena sp. GC000078. Lineage (NCBI taxonomy): Eukaryota > Metazoa > Arthropoda > Insecta > Coleoptera > Staphylinidae > Myllaena > Myllaena sp. GC000078. The sequence continues at coordinate 7,748 of JARJDR010001127.1, forward strand.
AAAAAAAAAACGTAGGTGAGAATTTAAATTAAGACATTCTTATTTAAGATTACTAATGTTAGCTATTAATCGTTAAATAATTCGACCTTAATCCAAAAATTTTAGTTAAGCGCCATTGCCAAATCGGACTTAAGTGATTTCATTAGATATCGGCGGTAATTAATGCGGCAAATACCTTGAGCGCCTGACAAAAACTGGTTCGTCCGTGTTTGTCAACGGTTGCAAATAAGTCGCACATGCGCTCTAAGCAAAAAAAAAAGACAAATTGTTTGCATGGTTTGAAGGACACCGTTTAATAATTACTATAGTTAGGAGTTCCATAGATCGAATGGAATTTTATTGATGCTTACATCCGCCATTAATAAGCAAGCTGTATGCGCATGTGGCTCAACAGACGCCTCCATTTCGGAGTAATTAGAGATCGAAACTCGATGCATAAAAAATCGAACGAAAGTCTCAATTTGAATATAATGATCATGCGCATGCGCAGTAAATATGTTTAACCGACTTAAGTCATAAAAACGAGAGGAAAAAGAACGCAAAGTAAAGGGAAAAGTAAAAATTTATTTGGAAAAGTAAGAGTAAATGTTGGTCCAGCAAAATGAAAAAAAGACCACAGGAATGCTAAATATCACTTACGACTTAAGTCACTTACCGAAATAACTCGGAAATGTTGTTTTGTTTGCGGTCAATTGACAAATTATAAGTAGATTATGTTGCCGAGGCCGACATTTATTATAAGAACACAACTCTACTTAAGTAATGCCTGCGCGGTTAAATTTAAAGCATATTTTACTTTACACCAAAACGTAGTGTTACTAACATCAAACGTCTGCAGAATTCCATCCGCTGTTCCATCCACTCATGCATAGTACTTATGTGCATATGACTTAAGTTTAGTACACACATGTGACTTACAGACTAATAAACTACCAGAACTTGTTTGTAGCTACACGATCGTAAACGTGTCGCTGAAAATATCCGCTCATAAAATTCGCACACTTGACTTAGCATAGGCCAGAAGAGATGCCGGACACAGGCGACTGACTTAAGAGCGTTTTCGTCTTCTTCAAGAGCTGCTTAATATGCATATGAATTACATTAGGTACTTGGCGGCGAGCGAGCGTGAGCTGCGGTCCTTCGACTTAGAGTTAAGCCGTCTTAGAGATGGCGTGCGCGTCGTAGTCGTCGTCGTGTGTTTAGTGGCCATTTAGACGTTTTGTTCGTGTACCGTAATAATAATAAGCACGTTAATAACCCGGCTCGGTCTTGCGTGAATCTCTGCCGGGGCGTTTTTCTGCTCTTCGACTCTAAATTTGCGTTTTTCGAGATGCTAAGCACACGACGCATGCGCCTGCGACGAAAACGTTTAGTGCAAATTATTGTTGTTCCGAAAAACATCAAAACCATCCATATATTACTAAATTTGTGTTAATTTTCCAAAAACGCAACTGACTTAAACGTTTTACACTCCAAATATGCGATTTATGGTTAGAAATCTATACAACAAAAGAAAAACATAATTAAGTCATAGTTAAGTAATTTAATAAGAGCGGCAGCCTACTTAATTTGCAACGCTTCTGTGTTCTGCGTCATTGTGCATTATTTATGCTCACTTTATGCGATTGGTTGCGAGGGAGATCTAAAGCTAAGGCGCGTGCGCATGCGCAATAAAAATCCATCATTATCTCATTATCTGATTGCGCCAGCCATCCTATACGTTTCGTGTTTGCACTGGTGTACTTGTGCTTTCAATGTGTACACATCGACGTGACTTACGCATGATGGACATGCGCGGCCCACTGAGAGCGGCGCCGAATCGTGTCACATACCAAATGATCCATTCGTTTTCGTCTCGTATGGTTTTGTTTGCGCGCTCACTTTGCGCCCGATGACGATTAGCAGTAAATAGTAGCGAAATGTTGACTTAAACCATACTACTAACAATAAGTAAGGCTAAGCGTCTTTTTTCGTGGGTGTAATTACGTTGGAATAAATAAATCGCGCGCGCTCGAAAAATGAAAGTATATGCTAAACACCAATCCGAGTATGATCCACAAACAATTGGCGACTGGGTGAATGGTTGGACTTAAGTCAGTATCGCGTAATTAATCCGTCTGCCACGCACGCAGCCCGATGATAGCTCTTAATGAATTTCGCACGCGAAAGTGTGCTTGTCGTGCGCTTGGCTCTTAATTATTTTCGACAGCCCATCATACTCATACTCATCATCACGATGCGCGAATGCATTAGGCGCCATGTTTGCCCGCCAGCCGGCGAATTTCGAATGTCGTAAAAAAATCAAACGCAACCGACAACAATTGATGTGCTTTCAAAGATCGCACTTTGCGCAAATAGGATGCGATGTAGAACGCATACGTATCCCACTTAGGTAATGAAGTTTGCAATCGGCTATTTTCATTAAGCGCAACGTATGAGGAAGACGATGCGTATTTTATGTCCTTCCATTTTATTAACATATTTATTGTGGTATTCTCATTACGGCACACGATGGAAGTGGCCTCTTCGAATTTAGGTCGTCGTCTTCGCCTTGCAATGTGGCGTGCGGCGCGAGCGCGCGCTTAGCATGTCTGTCATGCGCACGCACACACACATGCCCCGTCTATATTTATTGCATTTTATTAATAGTTGCCGGTTTGCCGTTTTCCGCTTCGCTGTTTCTTCACACTTTTCTTGCCGCCTGCAATTTCATTCGCGCCATGCACGCGATAAAGAGTCTATTTTTAAGTCGATGAGTCGTGATCGAAACTGGCCGATTTTTATTTTTTCTACTACATTCACCAAAGTTCGGTAAAACCATTTTGTAGATCAAACTTAAACATGGTAGAAACCTAAGTGTTCTATCTTAAGTAGTTTCTGAGTTACAGCCTGTCAAAGTTGATCTGAACGGAAATTGTCTCCAATATGCCACGTTTTCATTCAACAGCGCACAACTTTTAAACTGTTCAAGTTGCAGACTTGAAATTTTTACTATAGATACTCATTTATAATAGCAATATATTCTGTGAATTTCATAAAGATGACTATAGGGAATTAGGAATAATAATTTACTAAAACTTGACAAATGGTATTTGCATATACGCACATCCGCGTTTGCAGAGACATCGAAGAAGCTCGCGCCTGCCAGCTGCGTGTAAAAGTTTATTGCAACATACATGATCTGCGTATATTGAATCACCGAAAAAAATGTTTACGATCTCTGGCTGCGCAATCGAAAGCGCGCGCGGCGCGCGAAAGCCAAACCGACCAGACGACCTTCGCAGGAATTCATGCGCGCACATTTACCACCTTCGCACAGCGAGTTTCTCGTTTTGAGCTGGTTATTAATATTATTAAATCATCAGTTTATTGATGACTGCAGCCTGGGTATTGTAACCCGATAAGTTGATATTGATGCGTTGCTAATCAGCTTCAACCGCGAAGCAGAGGACATTGGCCGCGACTCAGTCGATTCAATTGTTGATGCTATCAATCACCGCACATAATATTGACCCCCACGTTTATGCATCATGCTTGGCTATCACTACATTAATTCAAGTTGTAAGCAAAGTAGTCGTGGTAAGATCTTGAGTAATCCCATAGCGAAGAGAGGAGGAAATGGCTTAAGCAATTTGTTGTAATTGTATTGTTGAACCACAGGACGACACTGGCTCGTTTTCATTTTTCGGGCTTGATAAACAATGGTTTGTGTATTAATTTACAGCGAATTCTAGTGAATAACAATAAAAATACATCAAAACCACAGAAACAGCGCGGCGTTTTGCAATCTCATATCTCATTCATTGCGTGCCATTCATTCCCAATTAAGTCGCATGACGGTGACGACGACGACCGACGACGACGTCTTTGGCGTGCACACGCATTAATTCTATTCATTCAATTTGCGGGCCTTTGGAATACTATCATCATTGTCGGATGCGATGTCTCAACATGCATTGGCTATTATGTTAATCATTATGGATCGTTAGCGTCTGTTTGTGGGGGGAGGAGGAGGGAAATTAACGGTCGCACCGATTCCAATCGCAAAACAAAAAGGCGCTGTGCGCACATCGCGTTTGGCATTTAGCTTGGCGTCTTTTGTTCCTCCTTGATTCGATCTCGGATGGTTCTCTTCTTCGTATACGTCGCGAACTGTTCGTTTCATTTGTGCGCTGTTGAAATGTCAACTTTTACTTTCGTACCCGACGATTGTTATTATTTGTTGCATATGCGATCGGTGGAACATTATTGTTGCCCGCGCAATTGGTATGATTCCATTGGGTTGAACATGCATAGATTTATTTCGCCATTGTGCACAGTTTACGCATTGTCTGGACGGCTGCGATTGAGTTATTGTATTGCATTTGGTTGTTATTTACATGTAACTTTCAAATTATTGTGGGGGGTAACAATGAACAATTTTTGCTAGGAACAACATCAAATTTGCTTTCTAATGAGGTTATGTGCATGGTGGTATCACTTTCGGTTGATGAGATATTAATTTTTGAAGTGCACGGATTAGTATTCAACGGGGACCGTGTAGCTATCATAGTTATTTTACTACAACACCCAAAATATTTTTGATATTCCAGTAATTTAATTTTTTCTTGAAAGAGGATGAAATTTGCTTTATGGTAAATGTTTTATAAAGTTTATAACACTTTTAGTTTAGGAGTTGTGAATTTTTGAAGCGGATGGCTCACTATTCCTTAAGATTCATGTTGATACCTGAGCAAAGTAACTACAACTTTCAAAATATTTTTGATATTACAATAATTTATTTTTTCCTTGAAAGTGAATGAAATTTGCTTTTTGGCAAATGTTTTATAAAATTCATAACGCTTTTAGTTTAGGAGTTGTGAATTTTTGAAACGGATGGATCGTTGTAAGTTAAGATTCACGTAGCTATCTGAGCAAAGTTACTATAACTTTGAAAATATTCAATATAATGTAGAAATTTATTTTTTCCCTGAAAGAGCATAAAATTATTTTTCCAGTGAATACTTCGCGAAATGCATATCAAATTTAGTTTAAGAGTGACTAATTTTGAAATTGCATACATCAGTATTCCTTCAGTCTTGGTTCTCAAGTAAGGTTTTTACTGTAACTCTTAAAATACCAAATGCATTACAATCAAACTTTTTACACAGAAAGAGAATTAATTTCTCAATTTAAAAACAGTTTTACGTTGTTGCTAGCATTTTTGTTGCAATTGCAATTAATTTTTGAATTAGACACGGATAAAATTCTCCACTTTTCCATGGTGTTTTCTTTGTATAACTTAATTATAAACAATCTTACGTCATTTTCCTTACAATTACTCCAGTAAACTACTTACTCGGCACAGCAACGGTAACAAGCCGTGATTATCTCGCTGCGAACATGTCTTATCTGCAAAAGACAGCCAACAACACTCACACTTATCTATTGCGAATCTCTGTGCATCTGCAATTCGCCATTTAGACAGATTTCCAAACGTTCCTCTTCTTCTTCTTCTTCTTACTGAGTCTTCTTCCTGAATACAGGTGCAGCTTTAACCTTTTGCGTCGTTTTCCTCCAAGTTAATCATCGTGTTTCATCAGTGTATCTTGTGCTTCTTTTGCAAACTTTGTAATTTACAATTTACAATTAGTACTCGAATGAAAATAGTAATATGTTGGGCCAATTGCAAATTGCAAGAGCATCATCATGATGTCTGAGATACCGCAGTCGTCTCGAATTTTTTCCAAGGTGATCTCCGCATCCGCTGCGCCGTGGCGTAATTGTTGTAATAGCAATCAATTAACTATAAATTCACGTGTAAACCGCAAAGCGACTTACGCGTAATAATATATAAATATATTATTACTGAGCATCATGATCTATGATCTATGACTTAATTATCTTCCGGTCTTCTAGGTTATTATATTGTTTCAGTAATAAAAAGAAATATTCTCGAGAAAAAAAACTTATTTATAAATAATTTTACTACGTTTTGATTGCTGGTAATTGGCTTGAAACCTTTGGCATGTCCTTGTCGCTGAGCTTTTTATACATTTCAGAGCGCTCTTCCACGAATGCAAACTAATTGCCTATGAATAAAATATGCCAATGACGAAATCCAACTCAAAATCAGCGGCTGGGATCGTTAGTCATGCATCGAGTGGTATCACTTCAAGCATTTAGCGAGCGCAATTCATCAAGAAATCAAGATGATTGCGCAAATTCGATTGCATCCTGATTGATACTTCACCAAACTCGCAACAATCGCCCTGTTTGCTTAAGTCATTGCACTTTATGCTTATTGTTAGCAACTCATCCGCAAGAAAACCATGATTCGAATTATGCATGCAATGGTTGAGACAGACGACAAACACACCAACAACCATTTCCGTTGCGTTGCGAGGTGTGAACGAGAAGGTGTGCAAAGCGAATGCAAGAATGCAACGTGTCGCCATGACGATTTGGGCTCAGTCTAATTACTTATACATACCGTGGTTGGCTTGAGCAATATTACTAAGCGTAGTATGCGCACCGTTGCAGCAGCAGCAGCAGGAAAGGAAAGTGAGTGCGGATCGAAAACGTTTTGCCGATGCTGTATGCATTTAATGGCACGTTGTTTGTCGCAATGTGCATGCGCACGACGCTTACAATCCAGACATTTTCCTTCTGAGACGGACGCGCCTTAATTTATGTGTTAAATTTCAATTTATTGTGACAATTTGGTCATGAAACGAATGGATTTGTGATTATCTAATTTTGAAATTGAGCTCTTA
>JARJDR010001139.1:0-10212 GCA_030264135.1 Myllaena sp. GC000078
AAACACAATTAGCTTGCGTGCTCCCGTAAATATTTCACAATCACAATATAAATGTGTGCCAGAAGCGCTCGGCAACGATGGATGGATGTTATGCGCGCATCGTCCCATCCCGTCCGTCTCTTTTGGCTGCGTCGCAAGTGAACGAACAACGTTTTGTTTCGGCGCGGCGTCGCGTTGGGGCAAGCGCTATTTTTAACAACATGCTGGCGCACAATAAGTTCACAAAGACAAGATGCGGTGCGACGATTTTTTTCCTCGCTGATTATTTCCTCGCATTCCGTGATTTCGAAAATCACGAAATAAAGACAGAGATTGAGGTGGTGAGACTAGAACAATAGCAATTACAACACACAATTTGTCTTGTGACAGTGCCGATTGCGTCGGCAGCGCGGTTGGCGGACACTCCCACGTGCATTCCATTCGCGCGGAGACAATTTTGAAAGATTTAAACGCTTCGCGCGCTTATAAATCAGTTTGTGCGACACGCGGCCGGGCTATTCTTCTTCGGTTTTGGGTGTGTTGTTGTTTTTCGCTGGTGTGATTGAGTGACCATGTTTTTCGGCAATCTATTTTTACGCAATTCTTCAGGCATTGTGTCATGTTAGCATGGGTCGGGCGTGAATGGATTGGCACACAATTCGGCTTTCAGCGTTACAGCGCGCATCGGTCGACCTGTGCAAATTAATCACTGTAACTTTTTGTTTGCGTCATTGCTTTGTTATAAATATACTCGAACATAGACGAAAATTGTGTTGGGATTTGTAATTGTATTTTAAATCAATCGTCACCGGCTTTGGAGCTGCAACGTTCTCACTCGTTGCGTATTATTATGCGTGAGCCACCCGCGTGCGCATATGCGCATCAAGTGCATAATATAATCCACTCTGCACGCGGACGCCGCCACTCTCCTATAAATCAGTGACCCCAATCGGGAGCAAGGCGCTGCGTGCTTGAAATTCGACAAAAGGCAAGGCATGGATGGCATCCCAGGCGGGCGCGAGTTCACTTCACGTCGGGCCGTGCTGTTCGTTCCTTCCCCAGGACTATAAATTTCCGAACGAAAACGTCGGCCGCTGATTGATTTCTCGAAACAAAGCCGAAACGGATAGATTGCTATAAACATGTGGAATTGTTTAGTTACAGTCACGATGATTGAGTGCATAAAACTGACGGGTAAATAAATAAAGTTTTATGTAGTCTCTCCTCCCGAGGAAGCTGCGCATCCATATCCTAAGCACAAACATTGTTCCGCTTATTATAATAGGCTCGAAGATAGAGTTTATTTTCGCCTCAAATTTATTACTTTGTATTTGCGTGTTTTTGTTTCCTGTTTGCTTTTTATTTCGACTTTTGGCGCTTCAAATTTCGAAAGGTAAATGTTTTAAAACGCAAAACGCTTTGACGAAGAAGACGATGGAGGAGAGGAAGGCGAAGGCGAATGAGTACATATATAAGAAACGAGGGAACGAACCGGAGCAAATGCGCACAAACAGGGCGCGCATATACGCGCAAACACAAAGTAAATACGAGATAATAATTTCGAAATTGGCGTTGTTTAGAGGCAACCAACGACGGTGGTAGACGCCTGATGACGACGAACCGACGACGACCGACTCGGCGACGGGGAATGAAGTGGTTTGGGGTTGGCGGCTGCGGCGGAGGCTTTCCTCCGCGAGCGCGCAACGAAAATCGAACAAACGCCTCTAAGGCTTTCCATTAACTTCTTTGAGTTCTGAACTCACGCGGGCGCACGCATTCAAGGAGCTTTTCCAATTTTCTCGTCGAACATATAATTTCTCTCTTTGCTCGCTTCTGCGCTTCATTTTTTATTTTTATTTTTTTGCGCGGCTCCTGCAATAACCGCGCGCGACCGTCGACAGTTTATAGATTTATCAAACAAAACGATTCGAAGAGACATATAGAAATAATTCGCTTGGTGATATGAGATTATTTTCACAAGTTTCTCTTCGCCACAGTCTTTAGCATGGCAATTTTGCAACAATTTATGAAAAGGGGCGATTTATATCCAATGTCAAGGTGAAAATCACCCAATAACACATCGCCATTAAGCCGCGCATTGTGCGCAGGAAGGTAGCTACCACCATTCTTGCACGTCGGGAAATTTATTACGAACGCGCATTACTGTGCGCTCGACGAGTCGAATGTAAAGAAATCAGTGCGCAATTCAGGCTTGAATACCAGCGGCGGCGACACAAAAAACAATGCGCGTCTGATTCGAACCGCGCCGAAGACGGATTACAATAGCATTCAATAAATGATAGGCGCGCGCGTTCGTTCTTCGACAGGCCGCCGCTCGCGCGCTGCAAACGAGGAGGGATGGACAAAGAGGCATTAGTCTCTCCCGATGAGTGCTCTTCTTAAAACGGCTACACGCACACTTACAAACAAAAGAATGAACCGAAAGGAGAGCGAGAAAAAAAGCAATGAAAGAGAATCGAATGCAAGTGTATAACAGAAGCATTCAAACGCATCCCTTCTCCGCGTTAACACTGCCAACTTGACGTGCATCATTAATTATAGGTGATCACCGAGTGTACTGTTACATTATATCACCTCGTCGAACAAACTATTTCATTGTGGGCCCCATGAAACCGGGTCTTCCATTCCGTCTCCAACCCACACCGCATCAACGAATGTGAATTGTGGTTTTTATTTTATTTTCGACGTGTCATCTCGGCGGACAGATGCTTGTCTTGTCAGCGCACCATCACCACCACCGCGCGCGCGTTCGCTCGCTCGCGTCAACGTTGAGTGATGATCGTTTGTTACCAAGGGGCTACTCGGCTTTTGGACGAAAACCTCAAACTCATTGTTTGACACCTCGAGCACACGACCGCCGTCCGTTTGCGGTCGTAAAACACCACACATTAACCCCTTAAACGGCAGCCCCGGCCGTTGTTTATTGCCGTCCGCGACTTTTACGACCCGTCCGGGGCGCTGCCGCGGCCGTTTTGACGATGACGAGTGGTGTGAAGTTTTTCCTGACATAATTACGGCGCGTTAAAAAGGGCTCATTTGCATGCATTCGCACGAATATGAATGCGCTTGCCCACAGATGCTACTATTTTCTATTATTTAAATTTATATAGTGCAAATAAAACACGCTATTATGTGTCATGGGAAAAATAAAATTTGTTTGGCGATTAATGATACATTTACAGAACATTTACAGTAATACGAGACGGACAGTGCGACGCGCAACTTACACGGTAAAAACAATCATTACAATCAGCGAACGCGAATCGGTTTACGGTATCGAACAATTAGCATACGGCTCCGGCGAGGCCAGACGCGTGCAACTGCACATCGCGAATGTGATAATAAACCGTCATGCAAACACTCGTGTGCGTGAGTGCGCTAATTTCGTATAAAACCGACAATTACGGATGGATCGACGGCAATCAAACGCCCGTATGCAAATGCTGCCTGCCGGCCGCCGTGCGTCGGACGCCACACAATTTGCGCGTCGCCATTCTTGTGTCGCCAGCAAGTCGCGCGTATTATTATACGCAACGTGCAACAAATTCATTGCCGCGGCCAATGTAATAGACATCTTATCGGCGATCAGCATCTCAATTGAAGCGCTCCACTCCGAGGAAGCGAGCGAGAGATCTGTGGCCGCGAACAAGTTAATGCATCTGTCAGAGGCGGACTTTTGCCTTTTCTTTACGACCACCACCAACCAACCAACCAACCCACCAACCATGTGATGGCCGCAGCGAGTAGCGCGCATTAATTACTTTTTACGCGCAGCACACCCTAGGCATGCGCGAGAGTCGGAATGTGAAAACTAGTAGTAGTTCGGGATGCCAGCGTCGATTTGTAATACCCGACGCAAAGCGGCCGGAACATTGTTTCGAAAGCCGAACCCATCCCGCGAGATGAATCTGGCTGGCTGCGCGGGATATGTATAATGAATGAAGCGGCCGGAGAACAATAATCAATTCATGCGCGCGCGATGGACACGTCGATTGGGCGCTCAATAAATAATTTTTCGGATCTTAATTACAAACAGCGCGCAACTCTCTCTCGTTAGGAGCCATCCTCCTTCTCATTGCTTGTTTGTCCGCAATGTTCACTTCGATACGAATCGGCCATCGTTAATTGCAACCGCATCGCATTCGTTGCGTTGCGCGTCGTGTAACGATTTCTTTATTTATGTTTTAATCTGAGAGGTAGGCACGCACCACCACCACTACCACCAGCGAAAGCTTGATTAAGTTATATAAGAAACACATTGCCATTGATAATTATTGCTAATGATTTTCTTCCGCTTCTCACACACGATGAGCCTGGTTTCAATTCCAACAAAACATGGTTTATTTGCACTGGGGAAGAGAAGCGGCCGCGACGAATTCTGCTGCACGCTCAATAAACATTGATAATTGAAATTTATGACAATGTTATTCAAATGATTGAGCACACGCAACACACCAGCCGAATGCAATCTATAATAAGCCCACAAGGATCGGGCGTATAAATTAAATGCGCAGAATGTATATATGCGGAGCACACGACGCCGCATATCCGTTTTGCATTAACTCAAGACGGGTAGCCAGCGAGATTGTCTTTTATCTCTAATAAATCTCGGAGCCGGCGCACGAAACTTATTTACTTACTTACTTACGCCCGGCGCTGCGCGCATGCATGGTTAGTTATACTGCACGCCAACCACCAACCAACCCACCAACCAACCTGATTAATAAAATGTTTACGTTGAAGTTCATAAATCATCTCTGATCGCCGCGAAACGCCAGGGTATGCGCCATGCTGCGCCCGCCGGGCTTTGTGTGCTTTTTATTGTTTCGCAAAAGTTTATGGCGCACGCAACTAAGTAAAGTAGTGCTTGGCTGTAGATATCGCATGTGTAATGAAGGGTCCGTGTGACACGTCTGTCGATATCACGACTGCTACCGACGACGAGCGGGTATTATTCTTCGCGCGACCTTTTAACTATATCAGTTAATGAACCCGCGAAATCTACAAACGACGCCGCCGCAACAGTCGTCGTCGTCGTCGTCGTCAGCTCGAGTAATACCACCTCCTTAACTGGCGCAGAGCCTGTCGGCGTCGTTTACTCGGCCAATGGGCGCGAGAGGAGAGGCGCACACACAACAATAACCATTATGGGAAGACGAGAATGTGTCGTAACCACGCGGACCCAGTCGGCTGGATATCTAACGGAAGCATTTCAATAATTTCCATCGCCGTCGTCGGCGATTTAATTTTTCTCCTAAAAACGTCCAACTTTCACCATTATCTTAATTTATAAACCAATAACGCAGTGGTCGCAGCGCGGGAATAATACCGTGGGCCGGCAAACTCTTTCACAATCTCTTCGATGCGGCCACTCTGATATTGAACAACGGGGCACACAACACACCAGAGTTGGAATGACAGGCCGCGCAGCCGTGCTCCGATCCGGGATGAGAACGACGACAAACAAACGACATTGCATTCGGATAACGAGATTCCCAACCGGTTTCCAAATTTACCAAATACACGCTAAGTAATTTAAATTGACATTCTTTTAATACGAAACTAATGCTCTTGTTTTTTGGATGGCCGCCGCCGCGTTTGGGATCCAAATCAATTTATAAACTTGTATTGCGTATATTATTAATTACTTGTTTGCGGCGGGGCAACCACACTGATTGCCGGCACATTTATTCTAATCAAAAGTGCTTCACCGTTGAAATTTCGTATTTTTAGTTTCAGTTTACTTGTTAAGTTGCTTGAAATCTGATCGCACGACTCGTTATTTGTTACCAACGTAGAATTCCTCATCCTGATCGTCATCCTCCCTGCAACTGAGAGGTAAAAAACTCTGCCTAGCTACGCGGCAAGTCGCATTTAATTATCATCCATTATGATATGTCACTGTGCCTTGTAGGTACAAACGTATCGGGAGGCCTCGTCTTCATTTCGTTCGGCCAGGAAACATAATTCATAAAAATTAATGCTGCAATTGGCCGATTCCGAACCGTGTATGAGCTTTGAATTACAAATTAACAGCTCTCGCGCTTTTATTAATCTGATACTTCCGATTTGGCGTATTATATTAAATCATTTCCCAGCGGGCAATAAACTATAAAAATCATCATTTTAATCCAGTCCGGCGCGCGAGAGTTTTTATTTTTGTATGCGAGGATAAATTGCTCATATATTGATCGATGTCAGATCGATGTTGTTTGTAGGTTGCCGGGGAGCCTCTTCACAATTTTTAATAAGCGTTTTCCCATCGCTCGCGGCGCGTTTATGGGCGTTTAAAGCCATCGGTTTGCCATCATTCAGCGAGGGCCCCATCATGTAGATTATGCTCACCGGCCGCCGCCACCGCGCCGCCTCCGCAGTGTCGAAAACCAGGTGCACTGAGCGAGCGCGCACAGAAGCTTTTATTTATCGTGACTTGCAAATGTCGAAATAGAAGCGTGATCATTCATTTCGATTGTATTAGGATCGGGCGGCCCCTTGGCGTATAACAAAACGAAAGAATCGAGAAATGCACCCGCCGAAAGCGCAGCCAGAGACTACCATGCCGGTAGTCAAGTTCATCCAGTAATTTACGCCATCATTCATGCGAAGCCGAAAGTGAGAAACGAGCGCCGCTGTGCGTTTTTAATTAGCCAGCGTCGATATTAAGTACCTCGATATCCGATGAGAAAATGCTCGTTGGGTGCGTGTGAGTGCGTGTGTGTGTGTGTTGATCGATCCAGAGGTTCCATCGCGGCGGCGCTGTTTCTGAAGACGTTTATTTAATAATAAATTACGTACGCGCGCGTCACGAGAAAAGTCACCGCCGCCGCTTTTCGTTTGTTTTATCGAGACCGGAGAGCAAAAATCGCGCGCTCTTGGTCGGTCGGTCGTTCGCGGCGGTGCGCCTTTGTGGGCACGCAACGCGCACTAAATCTTTCGATTGCCTAGCCGTAGCAACGAGAAGAGTAAATCCATACGTAGTAGTAATGCGTTCGTTGGCGACGCATGTTTTGTTTGCGACTTGCGCTTTTCTGTTTGTCTTCCGCTCTGGCCTTGCTGCCAAAGATATCCGTTTTGCATGCGCGCGGAATGAATCGGACAATTCGCATGCGTATAAGGACATTCTTTACGCCGGCCGGCTCCGCTTAGATAAAAGTAAAGAGACGTCAACGTATTCCTTTGGATGTAAATTTCGCGCGCTCGCGATCCACTTTGGTGCGCATCCGGCGCGCGTGTCTTTTTACGGGTGCGATTTCTTCAATTCCAACGCCAGTGCTTCTTAATGATTACGATGTGAATTAACATTTTATTGCTTCGGTTTGTGGCTGGTCTATAAATCACACATATTTGGGGCCAGCATTGTTTGGGTGATTAAATTAAATCATTTCTCCGCGGACACGAAAAGTACCGAGCGTGTAAATAAATTAAACACGGATCTCTTTCGGATCGTACGGGGCGCCTCACGCTAATTAGTTAATTCTACATCGGATTTTTAATTAAAGCCCGAAATGCTTTACTTATAAAAATAAATTATAATCAAACATGTATGCGCGCGCGGTGGGGAATCGTAAAATCTCCAGGGGCGCTGCCACCGCCAGCGCCAGCGCGCGCACATCACGCATATCATATATGTATTTTAATTTCTCAATATGTGACTGAAAGATTCATTGGTGCCGCCTCGCCGACGTACCGCTGCGCGCCGCCGCCACCGCCGCGGAGCGAAATTGCTCATTTAATAAATAATTTATTTATGCGGCACCGTCCTCAGCTCATCTGGTTTTGGGTTAATTTGTTAACATAGAAAACACCGCACGTACCGTTCTCGATTACTTATACGCACGCGGAATTATAAACGATTACAACATCACGCGCATCGCTCGCTAGGACGAAGACAGAGCTATAATAAGCTCAATTTTTTTAATGTCTTTCCAGCGAAAACCACGCCGGGCAGATATGAAATTATTAATTAATGTGAGCATAATATATCAATTCGTGGCCCGCCACGAACAAAACGCCGATTAGCATCGGAGAATAATTATAAACGCGTTAATTATTATAGCCGTGCGTTAAAAATAGGATGAGAACCGATCGCGCGCCGGACGCGCTTTTATAGTCCTAATCAAATCTTTACCAGTCGCTTGTTTTCGATATGCAATAGGCGAATGAGTCGCTGCTGCGGAACGTATCGAAACGGGTTTCGAGAATGTGTCGCTGTTATTAGTGCAATTAGAAATCTATCATTTTCGATGTGATGTGAACAAGACACCACGCAGCAGTGCGCACTGCGGGTCACAATGTAGCTAACCGTTTGCGCCATCCGTCGTTAATTTATGCTCGGACATGATGTGAAATGAAATTATCGCCGGACAAATATTTACATAAAATAATTTATAAATCACATTTGTTTGGCATTGCGCACGATAAATTTTCGTAACTTTCTTGCCGCGTTCTTTGCATCATGTCTTAATAATAAAATCTTTCTAATTAAGAACGACGTTAAAATAGGTATAATAACTTTTGCTCTAAATTTGATCCATGTTTGAAACGGCATGTAAGGAAGTGGATGTGATTCGATTTGCAATAACTATGTAAATGCAGGCAAAAAGAGGACAATAATTGTATTAACATATTCGACACATAAATTCATATGAAAATTAGCCAAGCAATAAATCATCCTTAATAACATTTATACATTATCATTATTTACAAAGTGCATCAATCCTTGTCGATGGCAATATCCATAGGAAAAATATATAATGGCCAGCATATTATGACGATAACAGAAAGGCGACCAAAACAAAACTGGCTCATGCCCATATGCGTGTGCGCGGCGTTTTTACGCCTGCCGCATATTTATTCAATATCAATTCGCGATTCATGCGTGCGCGCCGCAGCGGCGGAATAAGAGCAAATCGCGAACGCGCACCGCCACTAACAACCTCGAATCAGCACTTGCGAACGAACCGGGGCCGGGCGCGACAACAAATACCTCGCGCTGTCGGGGCCGCGTGCCGCGTTGTTGTTATTTTATTCCTGACTTGCACTCTGCGCGCAACTTGCAGAAGCAGTTACAACATCCGTTCGGTGTCGTCCGCGGTGCTCGCGTTCGCTGTTATAATCAAGTCAATCGCCACCATGCACGCATTCTTCTTCTTCTTCTTCTTTTGCATCATCTTCATCGGTGCAGCAATCGCAGAAAACGAATGCAGATGCGTATGCGAATTCAATGGAATTAAAACAAACACAACGAACACACCTCTCCTCCTCTGCGGCGCGAGCAGAAATAATCGAAGAAAAACTTAATGAAGACGATTAAAAAGGAACAGAGATGCAACCGGTAAAAGGCTGCGGCGGAGTAATAGTTGCTGATGAGGTTTGCACGAAATGAATACGTATGCCAAACAAATTGTTGCGTTGCATGCTGCGGCCAGAGTGCTGAATGAATGCAGCCAGCCAATCTTCTTCGTGCGCCTCCGCCGCGCCGCGCCACGCCGGCCCCAACGAAGCGATGTAGAAGCGATGTTTATGAGAATGGCACTCGCGAGAGGTGGACGCTTAATAGCGGAAGAGCAGAGGTATCGGCTATTTCCAAAGAATGATCGTGTGCAATAAATTTACGGATAAATAATAAAATTAAAAAACGACAACGGCATTGCGCGTGCGCGCGCGCCCGGCCGACAAAAAGATGATCGAAACATACACACACACACATGTAGGAACATGCTCACCGGCCTAACACCGTGAATTGTGTTGGCTTATAATTGGCCATTGTTCCAGCTCGTAATACTACCCATAATTATTAGTTACGCAAGTTAATAATGAAAGTCAATTTAATATTTTTCTTTTCTTCGGCTCCATGGTCGGTGTACGCAAGGATTATAAGAGGCGGTCGCCGGACCGATGATGTGTGGTACGCGCACGGTGCGCGCTCAGCCACCAGCGCATGCGCAACGCCTATTAATTTTCGTAATTTTTTTAATGCGCCACGCGGCTCCACACACCCAGCTAGTGCCTGGTAGTGTCGTCGTCGTCGTCGTCTCTCGTAGGGCACACTACACTCAGCTCGTGAACAATTTATTACCGTTTTCTATGCGCACTCGCAACGTTCATAAATTATAAATGAGCGCACATCGCAGGCGAAGATGATTGCCGGATCCACCTTTCGGCCCCGGTTGCGCGTTCGCCATGCGCCCCCAGGTCCCCCCCAGCCACAAT
>JARJDR010001140.1:0-10337 GCA_030264135.1 Myllaena sp. GC000078
CGCCCACAAACGAATTCGTGTGCACATTCACGGGCGGCTCAAAGTCCACCGGATGGCTGCCCACAAACAGCTTCGAGTGGTTGCGATCGAGGTTGAAGATAGACAGCGGCCCCTCCAGCTGCTGCTCGGTTACCGTCTCCTTCTCGCTGCCATCCGCCGCTTGCTCGCGAATGGTCAGCTTCGCATTCAGCCCGATGCGATCGATGATAAACTGATACCACTGATCGTCCGCCACGTACTTCTTGTTCACAATCTGCTCGGCGCCATTACCCAAGTCCATCGTGAGCGTCGGATAACCGTTGACGATCTGCAGCAGCATATAGTCGTCCGACTTGGTGCGGCCGAACATTGTGCCGTTGCCGTTGCCGAGGAAGAGCACCATGCCGTCGGACACCGGCGTGCGGAAGTAGCCAGACACCTGTGTCGATGTGCTCAGATCGGCGATGTTTTGCGGATTGCGCAGTTCGAGCGTGGTGCGTGGATTGAACTTCATGCCCACCTCGATGCGGTTGGCGAGGTCGCGTGCTAGTGCGATCTGCTCGTTCAGCTTGTTGATTTTGCCGGCGAGACTAGCGCGCACCGCTTCCTGATCGCGTCGCTCCGGCACCGCCTGCACGCTGGCGACGATCTCCGGCAGCTGAACGTTGACGCTCTCCAACTCCTTCTGCACCTGCACGATCGCCTGGTTGGCGGCAAACGCTTTCTGTGAGAGGTCTTTCGAGTCGAGCAGCTTGTATTCGATCTGCTGGAAGCCGCGCTCGGTGGCGTTGAGTGCGTTGCGCGCGTTTGCCTCAGCGCTGTCGGCATGCTTCTTTGCCGCCTGCAGAATAGTGTTGAGGTCTTTCGCCACATAGTTGCGCAGTGTGTTGTCGATGTTGTCGATCACATCCTTATTGTGCTGATGCTGGTATTGTACGGGTTGTAATTTTTGAGTTGCGTTTGTGACATGCGGCTCCATCGATTTGATGTTGTTCATCTCCTGATCGGCGGCGTCCAGAAGCTCGTTCGATGTGTACTCCGACTTCATTGTTTCCTTGGCAACATTACTGAGTGTATCTTTCGTCTCCGTCGCTTGCAGCACGCTTTCGTTGGCCGATATGGCGGCTTCTTCAATAGCGGATTTGATTACGTCGTAGGCAGTCGCTGCCTTAACAGCGTTTTCCGACGCTTTCAGTGTGTCATTGAGAATCTTATCTAATTCGCCAGCATGGTGCAAAAGTTCCGTGGAGTGTCTTTGTATTTCCGGCATTTTATCTTCAAACTTTTCGATTTCCTCTTCGTACGAGGTGAGACGCTCTTCGCCGTCATTAATGGTCGCCGCAAAGTTTTCAGATTGCTCCGACATGTCTTCATAGTTTTTGTGTGCAAGTACGAGCAATTTGGTTGCATTCTTATTAAGGTCCGTCGATTCATTGATGTTATTTTGCTTTTCCTTCGTTTGCGTATTAATGTTGTTCAATTTTTTCATGAGACGGTCTTTCCTGTAATGAAAGTTTGTTGATAAGTAAACTGACACCGGATTTAAATTTCCGCTGATAGGATTCATGAAAGTTAAATTTTATTCTTATCGAAAGGTCAAAAAGTTGTTCGTTAAATTTTTACTTTATCAAGCTAGCGATAAAATATCAACTACGCCATTGCAAACTAACTTTGTCAAAAGAGAATGATGTCTCTTATTTGCAGCCGCAGCTTGAAATGTGATTGGAGAAAACGTTTACTGGAGTCGTCGTTTATTGGGCCTTTGTATGCAAATCGAAAATGGCCAATCAACGATGAGGTATATAATATACCTCATTGCCAATCAGCGACGTGCGTTACGCAGGGTTACTTGTATACAAGGTGATCAAAAATTTCTCCTAACGCTATCTAGACATAGTTTTGTGAAGCATCCCAATTTCATGCATGAGTAAGCAATGTGTGGCTATATTTTTTCGGTATTAAATAATACTTGATATAAGTCTGCGTAGAAACTTTATGATCACGCGTTATAATGATCTAGCAATCTGACATGAATGACATGAAATTGACCCGGAAAACGGAGATGATTCCGAGGTTATGTTTTTGTTATGAAGGATTGAAGCGACTGAAGTGGTTTGAAGCTTGTCGTACTCGGTTGTCTCGTTGCACATTTCTCCAGTAACTCAGTAATTCGTAAAGTGTTTGGTGTGGTTTGGTGCGAGCAATGTTGCCGACGAAGGGCTACTTCAAAGACATTGACTGTCCATATCATGAACGATCATGCGGTCGACCCTTCTGCCATTTTCGGCACCGCAAAAAAACGCAGGACACCGAAGAGATCGCGCCAGCAAAGAAGACCTCGTCCGCCGCGGTGCCGACGTACAAACCGACTCCAATCAAGGAATTAACCGGCGCCGGTGGCCGCAGTCATCTGCCCATCTGCTACGTGCCCGACGTCGTTCCTTCATCGTCTCGTAAGTTACATGCCGGCATTGTGAAACCGCAGCATGCAACGTACAAACCAACACCGAAAAGTGTTCTGTCGTCCACTGTGCCGGTGAATATTGTATCTACATACACGCCCACGCCAATTGACCAGTTAAAGCAAAGCGGTCATGACGAGCTTCTTGACTTAATGACACTTGAGATGCTGGATGATGAAAACCTATGCAAGGAATCTGAGCATAATACTGACAATGAGACTACAGAAATAACCACTGCACCTGCAGAAAATGTCAAATCACAAGAAAATATTGAGATTGTAGAAATTAAAAAAAAGCGTAAATCAAATGAGAGATCTAAGGAGAAATCCCCTGCAAAGAGTAGGGACAAGCACCAAAACAGGAAGAAGAGTTCTTCAGGTGAGAATAATTATGCAGACAATGCAATTATACTTAAATTGAATTAATTTCAATTGTTGGAATTATATTAGTTAATAGGTAAATATTAAAGTCAGAAATTTTCTTTTAGAATCGTCATCATCACATAAAAGGTCTACCAAAGATAAAGAATCTGTGAATACCCGCGAAAAGCGCAATGATAAAGGACGACATAATAGTTCTACCAGCAAAAGTGATAAGAACAAAGGGCAGAAAGAACAATCATCACAAAAGTCATCAAGCAGTAAACGACGAGAGCACCGCTCCCCGTCAAAGAAGAGTAAATCTTCTGAGCAAAAAACTAAAGAAAATAATGCTAAAGACAAGCATGAAGCAGAAATTGAAATACACACTCCATTTACTCTGGACCAAGACGATAAGTGCGACGCCGACGCCGATGACGCCGAAATCTACGACGAAGCATACGAAAATATGCTTATTGAAAGCGAGTGCTTTCAGATTTTCAACGAGTATAAACCCCCGAGTGTCGCTTCCCTATTGGAACCGCCGCCGCCAAGTGTTGCTTCAGCGACGACTAAAGAAACTGAATCCAATCCTTATCCGGCCGGAAAACGCCGCATCGCCTATAATAACGCATGTGAGCGGGAACCACCGAAACTTGCACGCGCAGCGGTGAAACCGCGATTGTCCGCTGGCGCGACAATGCAAAACCGTATACGAATAGCGCAACAAACGCAGGCATCGAACGAGTGTCAAAATCTGATGGCCGAGATGAAGAAACGCCCTGCACCTACACCTATGCCCGTGGCAAAGAAACCAAAGTTCAATGGTCAGCCCAAATTGACGTCGCCTGCGACGGCCGCCACTCCACCAGCGTCTTCTTCGCTGATTGATGATATTCTCAGCGGGCGCAGTACGAGCTCATCTACCTCAAACGCATCAAAACCACGCCGATTTGCGCCGGTGGCAAATGTGGTCTCCATTCAACAGGCGAAAGCGAAAATCGATGCAATCAAGAATCGCGCAGTTGCTGCGAAAACGATAGCGCAAACAGCACCGGCGAGTGGCAAGCGAGTTGCTCACGTGCCGGACACGTCTCTAGATAATATTCCTGATGTGCTGCACGCTGCATCTTCCAAGCTACCGGTGAATGTGCGTACGCGTTACCTGGGATTGATCGCCGACGAAACGGTGAAGCTTTATATATCCGTCGAAGATGCGCATAATCGTGCACTCGAGGAGGAATACGCGTGTAATTCGCGGTGCAAAACATTGCTCACATATCGTAACTCTTCGATGTTGGTGGTGAACCGAATTCGTAAGGAGTTACAGGCGCGTAATGACGCTGGTTTAGGCCCGTATCAAGTGGGCGAGACACCGTCCAAACCTGGTGAGAGTATCCTTCTCGGTAAGCGCTTCTACGATCTCGTCAAACCATACTTGCTCTCTGATGAAGAACTGGTGAAGCATGGATTCCCACAGGAAGGGCAGCGTCATGGGCGCGCCATTATTCATAACGAGTTCAAGCAACCTACTCGTGAGAATCTCGGCCCAGATGAACGTCTGTGTTGCCGTTGCCAAAAAGTGTATCTGATTGATAATATCGGTTTTCCGCAACGCCCAGAAGAATGCTGTTACCATCCGTTGAAAAAGCGCACGATTCGCGGAGATCGAATATATCTGTGCTGCAAGAGCATGGAGGATACAGGTTGCGTTATATCGCCGACACATGTGAGCGAGGTATCTGCAGACCGTGAGCTGGAGGGCTTCCAGTCAACGATCGCGTCGGATCGCGCCGATGATCCACGCGATCATGCTGTTTACGCGCTCGACTGTGAAATGTGTTACACCACAAAGGGTTTGGAACTGACACGTTTGACTGTTGTCGATTCCAAATTGAATATTGTCTATGAATCACTGGTGAAGCCGTTTAATCCGATCATTGACTACAACACGCGCTTCTCGGGTATCACGCCCGAGCAAATGGAGCACACCACTACCAACATTCTGCAAATACAAGCGACAATGCTCTCACTATGCAGTGCTGACACAATTCTTATCGGGCACTCGCTCGAATCGGATATGAAGGCTCTCAAGATAATACACAAGTCGATTGTTGACACGTCAATTATATTCCCGCATAAGTTCGGGCTGCCCCACAAACGTGCGTTGCGTATGCTTGCAAGCGAGTATTTGAAAAAGATTATTCAAAACGACGTTGGCGGGCATGACAGTGCCGAGGATGCGGTGTCTGCTATGGAGCTTGTTGTGTGGAAAGTGCGCGAGGACTTAAAAGTTAAGGGCATTAAAGCGTAATATGTATGTCTTTCCATCCTTCGCTCTTTCACTAACTTACGGATGCACCGCACTCAACGCGGCGCGGTATATTTAGATCATTTTATAAATCTTTTGTATTTTTTTGTCGAGAAATGTTGATTACTAGCAGTTAAATGTATTATTGTTTGAAATTGAAACCAGGTGCATAGATTTATCAACCAATGTGATTCGATGCAAATAACGCCGTTTGTCGTTACTTACGTCAATAAAAACTTTTTTAAGAATGGGGCATTTCTTGTATACGCAACAAACAATTTGGAGTGGTTCTGATATTTGGAAGATTGCAGTGAAAACACTGAACCAACTGTAACCAACTTAATTTTCGTTTCGGCATATGCGATACAGAACGGCGAATGAAACGGTTTTCAATAAATGAGAAATTGAGCTAAGACTTCTAAGCCCAAACGATTGTAATGCTGTCGTGATAGTCTAATTAGAATCTACGACCTGCATGCAAATGGACCAAAAAATCACATATGGAACCATAGACCTGATTTTGTAGCAACAAACCAAGAAAATAATGCCAAATTGTACTCACCCATTGGAGTCATATAAATTCTTCGCTTCTTGACTCTTCGCCAACGAGAATTGCGTTTGATTGGCCAAGTCATCCAACCGGAAGTTAAGGTCTTGCAGTTCCGCCTTGACATTGCGCAGTTGATTACCAAAGTCATCGATTGGCTGCTTCGAATCCATGAGCAAGTCGGTGAGATCATCCACGTGTTCCAAAGCTTCGTAACCTTCCATTTCACGATCACTTAAATTGTACCTCTTCATTTCACTCAATAAGTCATCGGCGACTTTTCGAGCCGTTTCCATCCTAGGTGCTGTCAACATAACATTAAGGCTACAGAATACTCTACAAGAGTGCTGTCAAAATGCTTACATTCGTTCTTGAGTAGATTTTTGGACATATTATCAATATCATCAATTGTATTCAGCGCGTCGTCGCTGCTCTCCTGTACTTTGTCGACCAGCGCCATCGCTTTTGTACGCAAATCGTTGGAGCTCTTCACGAGATTTTTACTATTCTCCAAGGAATAGTTTGCTTTCCGATTCATATTGTTCGCCTCATTATCCATCGTATCCAACTCGGTGAGGGTGGGCTTAAAGTTGACTTTGTCTGGTGTAAGCGACTCGACCTTCGGTTTCAATTTACTGATAGTATCGTTAATATGTGCCAATCGACGTGTTGTAAAATAATCAGATCCCACACTCTGCAATATGAGAATAAGTTAGAAAAAGAAACTATAGCTAATTGTATGATTTGTAAGTACATTGAATTCAAGCTGAATAGGATCAATCAATGTGGCTAAATAATCGGTGAAATCCAAAAGATCATCGGTACAGCTATCGCATCCCTGGCAACCGTACTCCTTGACGAACGACCATCGATAAGGACAACGATCGCACTTATCACCGGTCACGCCCGGCAGGCACTCACACTGTCCAGTCTGCGCATTGCACCCAACGCCGATCGAAAATTCATCCTTGCAACCGCATGCTAAAAGTCAAAATGTCCATTACACTTTCCGGTTTACACAACGCTATCAAACACCTACATATACATCCGTCCTCCGTTAGATTCCAATAACCCGCCTTGCAGCGATTGCACGTACGTCCGGTGAC
Source organism: Myllaena sp. GC000078 (assembly GCA_030264135.1). NCBI lineage: Eukaryota > Metazoa > Arthropoda > Insecta > Coleoptera > Staphylinidae > Myllaena > Myllaena sp. GC000078. Next base: position 6,765 of record JARJDR010001140.1, read on the forward strand.
GCCCGGCTTGCAGCGACACTGACCGGTGGCGTCGTCGCACTGGCTGCCGTTGGACGCTTCGGCGCAATTGCACGCAGCGCACCCGCCTCCGGAAGCAAATCCGTAATGGTCAACCTCGCAGCGATCGCACTTATCGCCCACCACGTTCGCCTTGCACTGGCATTCGCCCGTGTAGCTATTGCATTCGGCCGTGCCCAGCGCATCGCACACGCAGCTCTGACAATCCTTCGCCATAATCGCGTCGCCGAAGTAACCAGGCGCACACAAAGCGCATGCGGCACCAAACGTGTTGTTCATGCATTTCAAGCAGTCGCCGCTTACCGTATCGCACGAGCTTAGATCGTTCGTATTAATGTTACCCGAGCACTGGCAGGGCTTGCAGTAGTCGCCGGCCACTTCCGGCCGACCGTAGAATCCGGCGCCGCAGTGCTGGCAGCGTGCGCCGCTGTAACCGTCGTTGCACGTGCAGTGGATGCGCTCACCATCGGCGCTCACGTCGCAGCCACTCGCGAAGTTGTTGCCGGCGATCGGCAACGGGCACGCACAGATGAGGCAGTCCATCGGCGTACCCTGCTTCGCGTTTCCATGATAGCCAACCGCGCACTGGTCGCAATGGTCGCCGACGGTGTTATGCTGGCAATCGAGGCAAACACCCGTGTTGATATCGCAGGACGCCGCGTGGCCATTGCAAGAGCACGCCACGCAGTAACCGCCATGCGGGCCCGTGCTGATGCGATAGTATCCAGGCGCGCACTCCTCGCACGACTGACCGGAGTAGTTGGGTGGGCAATCGCAGATCTCCACCGAGTGCGCAATGTCATGGTGCTCGCGGCCCGACACCATCTTACGCGCATCGTCAAGAGTCACAGCGCCCAGCTGGCTGTGCAGCGTGTGACTCCAGTATGTCGCGCGGATGTAGACGGCCACCACGTCCTTGAGCACCACCATCAGATGCTCGCGTTTGGCAGGTGCGCCCGACGGCAGTACAAAGCTGCCTTCGACGATCTCCACGCCTGTTTGGAAGGTTTCGTCGGCGGGCGGCTGTTCAAAGCCATGGTACTTCAGGTAGTTGTTGGCGCCCACGATAATAACGTCGGGCTGGAGCGTCGCCTTGCCCGAATCACCGATGGTGTAGAAAATCGTGTAGTTGAGGATACCCCCGTACGATGCCAATCGTTTGCCGAGGTACGCGGAAGGCGCCGAAAAGTATAGGGTTTTATTCCGCTCCGCAGTCGGGACATCTATTGCGGTGGATTGGGGCGTGCGCATGTTGGTGATGTTCAGCGTGGTCACGTTGAGACTCTCCAAGTCTTCGTCGATAACGGCCACTCCCCAATCGTCCATGTTGAAGAGGACGGAACGATGGAGAAAGTTCGATGCGTAGCAACGGTTGGTTTTGCCGAAGCAGAAGCACTCGGTGCAACCCTGCTCGTTACCGGCCTGCAGATTGTACGTGCCCTCCATGCAAATGTCGCACGCCTGGCCCGTCACCAGCTTTTTGCAGTAGCATTCGGCCGATTGCTGATCGCAGATCTCCTTAGTTGTACCGTCCAGATTGCACTCGCAAGTGTCACAGTAGGGAAAGCCATAATGACCCGCCATGCATGCATCGCATTTCCGGCCACCCACATTGGCCTTGCACCTGTTTCCAAAGAGCATATAAGATAAATTCGAGTAGATTGAAGAGTTCAGTACTTACGGGCAAGTTCCATTATGCAAGTCGCATTGTAGTGTGTCTTGAACACCAAGCGCATTACATTTGCAGTCCACGCAACCGTTAAACTCGTCAAACCCATACGTATACGGCTCGCAACGATCGCATTGCTCACCAATTATACGAGGCGGGCAAATGCACTGTCCACTATTTGGCTCGCAAATCGAACTTTGCGGACAATTGCACGGTTTACAATCCGGGAAACCATAATAGCCCATTTTACAGATGGAGCAATCCCTTCCAATCACATTATCTTTGCACTTGCATTGCCCTCCAAACTTGTCGCAGTCGAAACTCAAGCTACCAGCGTAATCGCACTGGCAGCGCAATGCACCCGCATTGTACCCGGCGGTGATCGAAAATACCGAATCCCGACAGAATCCCGTCTCATTGGTGTCGATGAAAAAGTGATTGGCACCGCAGTCAACGATGAACTCGCCCGCGCGGTCAAAATCGTCCTCGACGGTAATACCGCGCGAATACAGGTCGCTCGGTACGACAAGGATATAGTCCAGAAACACATGTTTATCGTCTGGATTCGTGAGGGTGACCATAAAGTTTTCCGTCAGCGAGAACTTGTTGGAGCCATCCTTATGCGTGATCACCGAGCGACAGCCGTTGAGCTTGGGACAATGCGGCAGTTCCACATTCGCCTCGTAGATGAACCCGTTCTGAATCAGCACGTCCATGTCGTAGGCGGGATGATCCGGCTGGTGGTAATGCACGACAAATGTGTACATACCCGGATTGCTCACTTTGGAGCGCACATCAATCATATTGTTGCTTTGATTGAGGTAGACGTAGTTGACGCCATTAAGACGACGCACCACCGGTTGGGGGTGGTCCTCATTCAGCACGGCGTTCTTATCGAAGCGGATCTTCTTGGATTCGGAGGGGTTGGTGTAGGTGGCGTTCATACAAACGCCATCCTTGCGAATGCATATCGGTCGCGGTTGGATGTAGTCCAAAGACCATTCGTCCAGCGGAATAGCGACCACGCTGTGCATGCCCACATTGGCGGTGGGACCTTGGAAACGCAGATGGAGTGTGTTTTGGTCGGCGGCAAATACCTTCACGATGCCCTCGTCATCGGTGACGACTTGCCTGCACATTGTGGTGTACGGGCACGTGTAGAGCACCACTCGGTTGGCATTATTCCCATCATCCACGTCGTTGCCATCGAGCATCGCCACATTCACCAAGTGCGTTCTATTATCGTCCAGGGGCGTTACGTAGTTGATAACAATGACGTATTTGTCGGGTTTCTTCAGAGTAATGTTGTAATCGATTTCGTGATCGGAGGTCACCATTGGAATCCGGGCGTTTGAGATGTTCAATTGCTTCATATGATTATCGTTCTCGTAGTATTTAGAGGGATTTGCATAGGAGTTATCGCCAAGATCAATGTAGCCGCCCGAACCCAGGCTGGTGTCGAAATCTGGAGTTTCGGGATACTTGAATAAGCGACATAATGTCTTTGAGTCAATCGTACACGGTTCAAGCACTTTCTGTTTCAAAATGTTTGCCATGTAGAACTCTTCCGGAAGTAGAACAAAATAATCCAATAGCACGTTTTTGTCGGCTTGAATATGGACCGTCCACTTTCCGGGATTCATCACAAAGCCAACGGGTGTGTTTGCGGTGTTAATAGTCAAGAATTGCGGAACAGAGGTGTTGTTGAACACCACCGGATACGATTGTTCGTAATCGGAGGGGCCTTCCGGTACAACCCTAACAACACCACTGATCGGCAGCATGCCTTTATTGGCATAGCGCAACACAACGCGATACAACGACGGCTTAAAGATGGTCACATCATGAATAATCTCCTTTTGCAAATGATTGAAAACCGCATAGCC
>JARJDR010001141.1:0-10270 GCA_030264135.1 Myllaena sp. GC000078
CGACGAATATCTGATTGATGCGTTCACAAGTCATGCATTTAAACGACGACGTTTTCCAACTTTTATACATTTTACGAATGTATAAATGTTCGCACACGTACACTTTGCATGTGTTTATACTGGGTGATTATATTACCTACATTTTCGTAGTGTTTAAATTTGATTTCGGTCGCTTTATACATATATAAATATTGTCAAAAATTTCGGTTGGAATTTAATATATTTAAATTTGTAATTTAACTGGAATGGCGGAGTTTCTAACATCTTGCCTACCATATCGATACAATGGCAATTTGGAGTTGGGATATATACGATTGGTCTGCGAGGCGTGCCCGGCGCATCCACTTTGCATCCATTCGTTGGTCGCGCGCGCGTTTGTAATACAAATGCTTCTTCAACGCCTTTTACGTGCGTGGGTGTGTGTTTCGCCATCCGGCAAGGAGGAATGAAGAATCGCCATCATTTAACGTTCCGAATTTGATGGACGACATTTTAACATATCTTAATCTGGCGCGTATTCGATTTATTTGCTGTTTGCCTTCATTTTTCCGGCTGACATGTGTCGATATATCAAAGCAGCCATAGCCTCGAGCGAACGTCGTGGACGAGCATGTACATTTGCATGTCTCTCACTCTTCGGCTGAATGAAACCAATGGATGTTTTATCAGCGTCGCGGATAAGATATCGGGAATGCGACCGTCACGTGGAAATGAATGTGTCGGACATGTCGAGTGCGTGTCCGTTCGGTCTGTTCATTTATAAAGACAATCGCACTGCATAAAAATAGCAAAACTGTCAAAACACTCATATTTTAGAATTATTAAATTAAACTGGGCGGCATTTGCGTAATCCTAATGGGAATAATAATCTTTCGTTTAATTTAATGTACGCACGCGCGCGCGCGGCCGATATAATCCTCGAAATGAAATTAGGCAGTTTTCCAACGCGTAACTTTTCGCATTGGCTTTTCTTTTGCTTGCCATCACATCGCATTACATCACCCGCCCGCCACCGTTCCGTTCGTTCCTTCGTTCGTTCGTTTGCGTCATGTCAAAAGGCGAGGACGTCGACATTAGGCCCCTTTTTCCTTGCGCTGAAATTCCAAGCGGCCGGGCATTCGTCACACATAGTATTCAACCTACATTCACAACAATTCATTCATTCGCTCATTCATTGTTGCTCGTATTCCGCCATTGTCAGGCCAACATTGACATTTCTTTTTCTTCGGCAAGGCGCGGCGGCTCCTCGAAACGCGCGCGCGCATTCACATATTCACCATTTCGCTCAGTCATACATTTCAATGGGTGCGCGCATTCAGCGCACTTACATGCGCATTATTTCATGTTGTTCGTCTTTTCGGCCATGCCCGGCGCATTCGCCATTTGGGTAGCAGCACAGCTTGTTTTCCTTGCGCTGACGCTGTCGTTTATGCCTTTATGCGTGAGTGCTTTGTGCTGCGTTCGGTTATGTTTAATTCGGAGCGACGCCCGGGCGCGAAAACGCGAAGAAGGACGCCCGGCAACGCCGGGGCTATGGTGTGGATTTTATGCTTCGCATGGCATCTTTCACACAAGGACGTTGTCGCATCCCGGCCGGCAGCGGGCGTGTGAATCCTTGGTTGATGTTGATAACTTACGGCGTTCGTTGTTGCTGTACGGCGGCGGCGCCTTGTTGGAATTTTCATATTGTGCGAAATAAAATGTTTATGATGGTTTTGCCTCGTGAGAGAGAGTGAATGGTGGCTGTCGAGTGGGCGGGCGCACAACGGCGCGGTTACATACATATTTTAGTTGTTGATAAATGATCACATGATATGAATATTTTATTTATGTTCATGAGATTATGAGTATAAAGGAGAAAAATGGAATGTATGCGAAAATATGTCTTCCAAAAGCATGTAATATATTAACATTTCTGCTCTTTTTGCCTTGTAACCCATTTTTCAATAAATACCGACCTTATTGTTAATTTTAAACGGGTTTTGTTGCAGTTGAAGAGCTGGAATGCCTCGCAACGTGGAAAGAGGGCAGTTCACGGTACCTCGTCGGCAAGATGCATCACAATCATGCGTCGTCCAACGAGGATCGCTTCCGGTGCTTCGTCTACGAGAAGGCGTCGGCGGCGTCCGAGGCGATGGACGGCGTCGAATATCGCATTGCCCAGAGCGGCGATGCCACCTGCAATGGGCTTTTTAGTGCCACTGAAGGCAGTCGCACCATGACGCTCAAAAAGGGTAAGTTTTCATCAATATGTACGTATAGCGCGACAGCTTCATTAAAACTTTTCGGTGTGATTTACACATATTTTTCGTTATTGCAGCGCCATCGATCAACAAATGCCGCTTCCCGCAGTGGGTCGCCAATCATAATTACTGGCACACGCTGGACTACACGGCGACGTACACGTTCCACCATCGCAACAGCACGCTGCACGTCGTCGACACGTCCGGCGAGCGGCAGGAGATGAAGATTGTGTGCGCGCAGCAAAAGCACACCGGCGACAATTGGGTGACGCTGCTCACGCACTTCACCACCGGCTGGTAATTACCGCTTCTTTCGATAAATCCCATCAATCACCTGCGCCATACAAATCAATCAATTAGCAACCATCATCCCGCTGATATCTATCTTCGGCGGCGATATAATCCGAAATTGGGTATTATTTATTAATTAGCAAGCATTAATTATGCACTGCGCGTGCACATGTCAACATCGTCATTTGCATGTTGCTCATATTTGGGGGGCGTAATATTCGCGTTCGAATAATGAAATCATGCAAGCGTTGAAAATAATAGGCGCCGGCATTAAAATAAAATTCAATGAGTTTGATGATTAATTAATTGACTTCGGTTAGGGGGTGTGGGCGGAGGGTGCGCATGCATAGTACGCGCTAATTGACAAATAATGGGCGCCAACATAAATTGTCTTTTGTTCACCGCCCGCCGACCGGCGATGGCCTTTTGTTGTTATTTATTCCGCGTTATCACATCTCATTTATAGTGCGCGTCGGGCGCCGCCGATATATAGAGTTTTGCGTATTACTTTTTGATTAATTGCCTAAACGCCGTCGAACTCCGGACGCATATAATTTATAGTTTCATCAATTCTCATACTGGCTGTTGCGTTTGCAGTTGCAGTCGATTCATTTTAATCATTTCGACTGTCGCATCTATATTGCGGGAAATAAATAACGAAACTTGATGCGAAATTAACTTAATCATGCAAAAAATATCTCGATATTGAGCGGGTGATTGAAATGAGCTGCTTGTGCTGCCGTGGAGTATAATTAATTATTAATGCAATCTTTGATGGTTCATGTGCATCCTCATCTCGTTCCTGTTGCAGCCAGAGCGGTTTCGCCTGCATGGCGTTTTATCGGCGCGACGCCGACGTGATCGAAGTGCAGACGGGCGCGCACGCCAAACGACCTGAGGATGCTTGCGCGCCCAACTACTTCAATCGCACCACCCAACCGTTCGTCACGTTAGTGAGTAAGTACGATCTTTACACTTGAATTTTTAATTACTTGTTGGAAACTAATCTAATCTTGGGATAAACATGAGCGTTTAATAACATGTTTAATAAGTGAGTAAAACAATTTCCTCGTTGAATACATGGGAGGGTGGATGCATTGCGGTGGTGGTGGTGGAAGAACCAGACGGGGCAAAGACGTCCCGGACGTAAACGCGGCAGTTAACTTTAATGGCGTTCTGATTCTATTTTCTATCTTCGTGGGGCGTATGGTCGCCGCCGCCGCCGCCTGCCGACGACATAGCTACGTGTCTCGACGGCGGTTGGAGGCGGCGGCGGCGGCGACGGCGGCTACCGGTATACGTGCGGCATAAGTGCAAATGGCCGTTTGTTCGCGACGCCGCGCCGCCATGATCGCCGCCGCGCCGCCTTCCCGACACGTCTTTCTATATTTATGTAATGTATAAGCGCGTTCGTGTAGAATGTGTGCGAGCGCCGCTGCCACCGCCACCGCATGTGTTTGTGTAATCGTTTACACATGTCCTACGTACGAAAAACGCGCAATCATTAATTACGCTTAATGTGATGGCCGGGCGCGTTAGGTGGTCGCCCCCACACATAACCGGACCGGAGGCTCTTCCTACCAACTTTATTTCCACACCGGGTGCAGCGCTAAATGATTATTTGCACGCTATTCCAGTTAAATCCTTATTAAGTTTTTTTTTCTATAATCCTGGTTTGATATTACCTATGTCTTTTGGTAAATCATTTTTATTTGCGTTCTAATTGCATGGTTAAGCTTAGGTATTGAAATTTAATAAAGTCCATTCGGAGCAAAGCACACAATGCGTGTGGAACATGTGCCAAAAACATTAAACACCAACACCCATTGCGTGGGGGGGCAGCGTATGGTCAGTGGGCGCGAAGCGATAATTCACGTCCGAGAATAATCGTAAATGCGTATTTTACAGCTTCGTTTGTTGATAAACTTTGGAATTTCGAACATTTAATGCGAACTGCGACGATTACAAACATTCTCGCCTATTTATATGTGTATTATTAATGCAATGCGGGCGCAGTATAAATTGCACGCGCATCTTAGTAGCTTCTTGTTGCGCTGGGTAAATGACTATCGCGTCTTATAAATGCACTCTAATGATGTAAATATTTAGGCAATGCTATGAAGTTTCATGATCTGCGAATAACTTTGGCGTTGTACGTTGTCCACTCGCGAAATTAATAAAAACTTTTTAAACGAATTTAATACTAGTAATAGTAGAATACTAAAATTATTTAAAATGATTTTGTCAGTTTTAATTGTACGTCAAAAAGTAAGTTTTCGTTATAAAAGTAATTCTAATTATAAACCTGGGATAAAAAGGCGGACATGGCGTTAATAAAAATCCTGGCGTTAAGCAATTCAGAAAATAGGAAACATGTGTGCACACGGTGTTAAAAGTGAGCGCCCGATTGGTTTTTTTTTCGTTTTTCCCTCGTCGCGCATTTATTTATTTCACTTTCCTTTTATCGTTCTCGACATTTTCCAACACTTGGAGTTGCTTCTCGTCTTCGGCGAGTTCTTAAGTGCATCATTACGCGCGGCATCGCATCGTCCAAACCGCCCATACGTATAAACACAGTCCTCACGTGGATGTGGATGTGAATCGTCGCCTCGTCGCACTTAATTTTGTTTATTTAATCTGGGTGCACATTTAGGCACATCTGTAGCCCGTCTTAATGGACATGCGAGTGCAGTTCTTGTTCAAAAATCACCACGTCCACTGGTCTCAATCCAATTAGGAATTCATGTCAATGTCTATATCACTATGTAAAGTAATCTGACATTTTGATTACGTTCTGCGCATTTGACTGTTAGTTTTTGCTCCAACGAATGGAAACAAAGCATTCATCCATTTCCATAATTCTCTTTTTCTTTTAATCGTATTGATTCCAATCGGCGTTTACTTTTATGTCACGCAACGTCCAGCCATTCTCCATTAGGGCCACTCATTTTGCCTTCAAATGATCTCCAATTTACGTTTTTTTTATACTATTAGCGCCATTTGACCATCGTTCGGTTTATTTACTCTTCTACTTCGATCTTTCAGAGTGCCCATGCATGGCTGGGCGTTGCGTCGCCCTCGCATACGCCGATGTTTGCGCGGTGCGTTTTCTATTCGTTTCCATTTCTGCCGCGCTTCATTTACGCCTTGGCGCACGTATTCTTTTTTGCTCCCGTCGACGTCGGCGACGTTGGCGTCGGCGTCGTTGTCGCCGACATCATTGGCCTTTTTTCCGCCCAACGGCAAACGGCACTAATTACTTAGGCGCACACGGACGTTTCGAATAGCTCAATTAACGCTAATTTATGCCATGGCGATGAAGCGCACCGACGCGATACACATGCAGTTAAGCTGAAATTAATTGCACCGACGCGTATTATTGCTTCGCATTCGCCTCCTCGCCGCGCAGAATCGCATCTGGCCACTTTGATAATTTTCTCCTGTGTCTTATGACTCATTAATATTTCTTCGAAACTAAATGTGGTATAATATTTCTGAATAACCATTAGGTGTTAGATTGATCATCATTATTATATAATATTAATATAAATACACTCTTGGTTGTTGTGTTTTTTTCTTCACGGTTCTTTCATTGCCCATTGTGCATAGCAATTATTTCCGTTTGCCCGGCACCTCCGCCGTAATTACGGCCAAACGCTTATGCGTATTCGATATCCATTACTTCTATATATAGGTATTCCCTTCAGCCCGTCGATTGAATTCGATTTACATCTCAACTGCAGCCATCTATTTTACTAACGTGTTCGCCCCTCTGCGTTCCTTTCTTCTTATTCTTTGCAGCAAACAGTCCGGAGCCACGCAAGTGCCCCTACATGGGCAAATTCAATGTGAACAACATCGTGCGCAACGATCGCCCGCAGCGTTCGCTGAAGACGTCGTCCGGCGTCGGCAAACGCAATTACTATTATCAGGACGACGACGACGAGGAGGAGGAGGAAGAGGAGGAGGAGGACGATGACATGGCGGAGGATGAGTACGAGGACGACCTGGCCGACGAGGAGGCGCAGCTGCGGCGCTTGGAGGCAATTCGCTTCGGCGTATCGGCGCGCCGCATCAAACGCGTCGGCAAGCGCGACCACCTCCTCGACAGCGATGGCGGTGGCGTTGGCGATTGTGAAAATCCCAGTTTTTCGCACTTGATCATCGGCTGCAATTCGCTGGACGCGATGGAGTTTCGCACCGATTGCGTGTCGCCCGACTATATATCAAGTGAGTGTGTTAATGCATCCCCAACCCCCAAAACCCCCCAAAATCTATCCTGTCAGTGCGTGTTGTTATATTGCGATATTGTCTTCTGATCGCTTCGATATTAATTTATGTTTTGCCCGGTCGGTAGACTCTGATTGCGCGGTTGCATGATTTACATGGCTCGGCTGATGAAAATTAATCGGTTTATAGTCCGCGTGTAATTTATACGTTTTGGATTCGGGTCGCCTTTTTTGCCAAACAGTTTGGAACTTATCACAATAAAACCACACATGCTAACTTAATCCGCTTGCGGTTGCCACCCGACGACGTATAATCATAATTCGGCGCCCTTTGCGGCGTGTTATTAATCGGCGGCGTGATGTGGAGGCGCCGGGCTCCAGAACGAAAGTTGTGCGTTTGTTTAGCACTGGGTCGCGCGCTCGTGTAGTTTTAATTAATGTGTGTTTGGCAAAATGGGCCAAAGGCATGGAAATAGTTGCGTAATTGCGCGCAGCACCACCTCAACCCCGCAAACCCCGCAAACCCCGCAAACCCCGCTGAGCGCGTTGTTCGCTGTTGTCTCACCGATGTGTCTTTTGTCCGCCGGCTCTCTCTTAATAGCGTATTCGTGTCACGGCCGCTGGGAGGAAAACGGCACAAGTTATCTAATAACGACGCCGTCGAGCCGGTCGTCCGCGCATGGCGCGCGCACGTACTGCTTCATCTATCGCGAGGCGGCGCGCGGCGACGTCGTGATGTTCTCCACGTCGCACGACAACTGCGACCGCCGGCTGCGGCCCGGCATCACCGGCGAGCTGGTGTTCAACGTTTCCAATATCGGTAAGTGTCGAGTGTGTGTGTGTGTTCTTTCGCCAGCTTCTTCCATCAAAATGCTACCGAACGGAATTAATGTACACGTTTTTTGTGTGCTTGGTTGCAGGAAAATGTTTGGACACAATCTCAAATAGCAATAAGTCAACTTCGAACCTGTCCCTTCCGTTTGTATTGTTCACCACTCTAATCACGTTGCTCCTGCACAAATCGTTTGCGAGCGGCATCGATCAGAGATGATTATAATTCTGAAAGTGACACACCGAGTAATTCGATCATATTCATTCATCGTAAATGTATCAATAATAGCAGCACAACCATAAGGTAAGTGATCCACTCTCCGTATGCGGCAAAGACGTGAAATTGAAGCAATCAAGTTGGTTGTATTACTTGTTATTAATGCTTGTAAGATATAGAAAGAGAGAAGAATTGCATTGAAACGGATGATAATGGTCATCAATCGTGATTGCGATAATTAATGTTAGTACATGTATATGGATAGGTAGATGATAATGATGATAACGGTGATTGAACGATAGTAATTCTATCCTTTGACGGTATTTTATTACAAAACCTTTGCGGCATCAGACTTTTAAAGAAACGCAATAGAATAAAATGAATTACACGTGAAGCGTAAAACAAACAGCGGTTGTGTACAAAATGAGATTCTATATGAAAGGGGGGCGAGAGTCGTAAATAAATTAATTCCTAGCACATACACGAGATGAAAGGGTTTTTTCGATAGACGAACGAATTAATTACTTGATGAAGTGCGATGATGTATAGGTATGTGCGGCGAAGCGAGGAAGCCGGAAGGCAGGCAGGCAGAGCAGTGCCCACGCGTACGCCGCGATATCTTTCTCGTGCAGTCAGCAATCTGTGATTATAACTCTTCGAGATAATCTTAATTAATCTACATTTTTTGGTACTCTACCTACGCGTAATAACCTTAACCTAAACGTTAATCTATCTATCCTAATCAATCGTTTACGTAGTGCACACATAATAAGGTTTCGTCTGATCTTCTTGAGAGATTCATTCGGTATTGCTATCACTTGCGAGTCATTATTATATCATCTCCGCTCCCACCCATTCAAAAGAAAAAGAAGAAGAAGAAAAAAACACGTATTTTATATAATCTTATTCAACGCAATTATGCGTAAGCTAAGTGAATACCAGATTTTTTGCAGACTTTGCAATTTACGGCACGCCTTCATACATCACCCGATTATATTATATCCTATCCTATTTTAATGCATTTAATAACAAGATGAGGTAACTTTTAACGAGTTCCCTCATATACCCATTCAGCGCCGCTGTGTGCTCCACTTCCGGACCGCGCGTATCGCATCGGGTGGGCATGTGTGCGCGCCTGGTGGTTGTTTTAACGTCTTTTATAAACATATTGAGTTTGAGCCGGGTGGTATTTTGTGGAGGAGAGAGCTTTTATGATGAGATCGACTGTACGAGTAGTTTGATAGCTTTGTTTGAATAAAGTCATGGGGTTATTTTACATATCAGCAGAATTGGGCAATAATTGATAGCAAGCGGACGTGATGACGTTATAGCGACTCAAATCTATAAATAAAATAATTGTTCGGCTCTCTAATGGAATCTATTGTGTGCTCCCTTCATCTTCGCTAATTAAAACCTACACATTTCCACACTACTTTTGGCCCAGAGAAAGAACATTACGTATATTGTTAGACTTTCCATTCATTCAAGCATACCATACGCATTGAAATAATTTCAAACGCAAGCGAAGTACATAAAACGAATGAAAACAAATAGCTCAAACTGTGATTACATAGATGAAAGAGAAAAAAATGATAACAAACTGCTATACATACATTTACATAGTATATAAATTTTAAAAAGGATAACTCTATTAAACAATACAATTTACGAGTGTACTTGCATTATTACCATAGAACAACTAATTCAAAACGTGTAGGGCAAAATGAAATTCATGTCGGGGGGAGTGAAATCAACATCATGTACAATTATGATGATAGTGTAGTGAACACAACAAAGGAAGCGATGAAAGAAAAGCGAGCGAGAGTTTAGGGTTAAAGAACGAGACGTGCGCGTGTGAGGGAAACGCTGGTGATATTTACTTATAATGGTAAACAAAAAGCAATACATTTTTTTCAAAAACTAAAGAAATGAAGTAGCCGAGCAAAGAAACAATATTATAACATAAAATACACACACACTCTATTACAATATAATAAACGATGCATAATAGAAGAATATTAATGCGCTTTTTATCATCATTTATATCGTTTACAGACCTGCAATTTAATTAATTTCAAAGTGAAATGCTTTCAGCTTGATTTCATATGCGACACAATGCCCTCACGTGCATTGTATCCCGCGTCTACAACGATTATTATCATTTTCCATTATTATTGCTATATTGTTGTTAGCTATTGACATTTTTCATTAAATATTCATTGCTTATTGTTTGATTGAATAAATAGAAGTTTTAAAAAAGCAATTCCACAAATTACGTACGTTAATAATTTTTAATTGAAAACGAAGCAGAAATTTAATTAAATTGAATGCAAAAAAGAAATAACTGAACTATATTAAGCAATAAAACTAATAAAAATGAGATACAAATATAACTTATTATTATTACATGATTAGAATATAAAAATGAATGCAAATGATGATAATAGTGATGTATTAAA
>JARJDR010001147.1:0-27019 GCA_030264135.1 Myllaena sp. GC000078
AAAGACGCGGCCGACTGTGTTGAAAATAAAAAATACATTGGAGGCAATGTCCCAATTTCAAATGACAATTTCAAAAAAATGACAGCGACCAAACGCTCAACTCAGCTCAACTACTCCAGAGCAGTTGAGCGTTGGGTCGGACACTCAGCGACAAAACGAGGCTAACACACAGGGTACCAAACACCGCGAAAATATGTTTGGTAGGTTGTGGTAGGTACCAAGCACTGTTTGGTACGTACCAAACCCACCGCGAAAATTCGCTTACTGTGATGTGTTCATCGGAAGTACATCCATGAAAAAAACATGATGGCGAACTGTTAAAAAGTTAAAAGTCAAAAGTTGCTTTATTACATATCCTTCTCTTTCATACGGACGGGATGGGACGGTTGCGGCGTGCGCACGAATTTGTCGGCGACGCAGTCGGCTGCTCGAGGTCACACCGGCGCGACCACAATTCCTAACCTCTCTTCCTACCACGCGTATTATTTGTTTGTTTTGTGCGATAATGATAGAAGTGACCAACGATACCTTCGGACAGCACCTGCCCGACGTGGAGGATCTGCTGCGACGCGCCCAATTCGTCGCCATCGACAGCGAGTTCACCGCCTTGTACAATGACGACGCGTCGAAACCCAGGTCAGTGCGCAACCTATCTTCTTATTACCCGCGCTGCTGTCGGCGCACCACAAGTGGATGTTCTATGCGGTGGTGTGTGCAACAAACAGCATATTGGACACGGCCGCCGAGCGCTATCGCAAGATACGCGCCACCTGCAACACCTGCGCACCGCTGCAGGTCGGCGTCACCATCTTCATCTTCGACGGCGATGCGAACGCGTACGACGCGCACACGTACGCCTTCTACACCTGGCCCAAAGCCATCCTCAACGTTGGCTTCGACGTGCAGGTCGCGTACAGCACGCTCGAGTTCCTCGCCGCGCACGCGTTCGACTTCAACACATGCCTGCGCGCCGGCGTGCCGTATCTGAACGACGTCGACGTGTGTCGGCTGCGCGCTGACTTTGCGGAGTACGCGACGACCGCGGGCCGCAACCGGCGTTGGTCTGGCGACGATAACAATTTCAAGATGGAGGATAACATGGCGCTGCTGCAAGCGGTGCATAAATGGTATGGCACGGCCGAATTGGGCGATGAGTACGTGTGCGATTTGCAAGGGAAACCGCTGCGCAATGATATGCACGCGCTGTTTTGCCTGCAGTACGAATTGCGCGCCGCGCATCCGGGCGCTTTGGCCACCAAGTTGGAAAGTGGTCGGTTGCTGGTGACGAAGACTAACGACCCGGCGGAAGTCGCCATGTCCAAGTTGTACGACGATACCGTGGAGCTGTGTATGGGCATGAGTTATGTGTTTCGAGCACTTGCCAAGTGGAGGAAACCCATTGTCGGACATAATATGTTTATGGATCTTATGCTGTTTGAGAACGCTTTCGGGGCGTCATTGCCGGCGAGCTACAGCGAGTTCAAGGCGGTGGTGCACGGCCGGTTTCCGGTGCTGTACGACACCAAGTGCATTGCGCACGTGTGGCTCCGGACGATTCGCGATAAGCTCGGAGTGAAGCTGCAGAATTGTTCGCTGGAGCAGATTTATACGCTGCTGAGTAGCAAGAAGTTTAATAGTCGTTATGGCAAACCCCCGGCGATAAGAGTGGGTGGACGTGATACGGAATGGCGCGGTAACTTCCATCACGCCGGATGGGATAGTTATTGCACCGGCTACGCGTTTATCCACATGGTGCACAATTTGTCTACGAAAGGCTTGAGAGCACCGCCGGGGATCACCTACCGAAGCACCGAGTACTTTTCGGCCGTGCACAACATCAAAAATCAATTGAATCTCATTCAGGCTTCGATTTCGCATATTGTAAGCTTTGCTCTTGCAAAAATGATACAAATTTAACTGTTGAGGTTGGTCATGATTAGGTTATGGACGGGGAAGATCCAAAGACCACACGGCCACCACGCTTCATCGTAGAATCGATTGGTTTCGATATCGACGAGTTTGAGGTAGGTTGCAATGTGACTTAAGCCACCATAATACCACCGACCCTTATGTCTGTTCAAATTGTCGCAGTTGCAAAGCCAGCTGTCGCAATACGGGCACATCGTAATGCAGCGATTAACCAACCGCCGCATGTTGGTCGCCATCAATAATTTCGGAAAGTATGTGTGCGACGCTTACCAATATGCGTGTGCATCGTGTGATAATATTGCTTAATTTCACAATAGCGCACGTCGCCTGAAGACCGCCTACGAGAAGCACGCGAAATACAAGGTGAAAGTCTACAATCCGCTGGTGCATCATCAGTACGCGCCCTATGTGCACATAGGCATCAGCATCCTCGCGGCGGGCATTGTATTCTATAATGTGTACCAGCGATTTGGTTAATAATAATGTTTGAATAAATGCAATTTTTCCTGCAGAAGTGCGCTCTAGTTACTCATCTATGCAACGCATTATGCTTGATGCATAATGCATCAAACGTAACTGTCTTTGCCCGCATTTATGCATCCTAATGTATGCGCTTCGATGATTTCTTGATAACGCGCCGCGCAGCGGTGGAAGTTTTGCGTGGCGATGGCAATTAAAAATCGCAACTAATGAAGCATTCGACAGGCACAGCCGTATGAAAACTCATTAAAATTAAATCTGCTCCGGCGGGTAAAGAGTCCGTTATTCTAATCAGTATGAGCGCGGGTAAACAAGACTGGAGATGCATATCGAAATATGTAGGCGGTCTTCGGGAATTATTTATTAATACTTTCTAATTGCGTTCCTCTACTTCGAGCATCTCCTGATATTTATGTCGTTATAGAAAAAGCGACCACACGTTGGCCGAAGACTCGCGGCACTGCTTGTACTGATGTGAGTGTGAATGTGTCGTGACATAGATTACCTTTTGCGTCTCTTCGGCTATACGGCTGCTGCGAACATCTTCGCCTTCCTTTCCGATGCGCTCGTTTAATTAACTCGCAAATCGCGACTATAAATAGGCAGGGCAGCAGCAGAGGGAAGCTATCGATTTTAATTAAATTTGTCCCATTTTGCGTTTGGCGCCTCGTTCCGCATTCGGCGACAGCCGATATGTGCGTGCGACTTGGTGCCCAAATAAGGCAAAACGTGCATTTCGCACAAGAAACGCAGCGGCTATTAATACTTTGCTAACAATGCTGCGATTTGCTATGCGCTGGATGTATGGATAAGTCAATCAGCATAAACATCTCGGCGGTTGTTCGAAAATAGCCGGGCGAGGCCGAAGACACACATTTTCCGCGCAGTGTCGGTCGTAAAACTCTCGCCGGCCGCGCGTATTGGATCATTGACATTTCCTCTTTGCGCTGTTTGAAGTTTAAAGGAGTGTGTTTGTCGAAAGTGTTCCTTTTTGTTCGCGGGGCCACTCGAACCGAATGACCTCTTCTCGCGGTCGATGGCGTATAATTTATGGCGGAATACGATGATGACATTGGGGAGCGAAAAAAGTAACCACCCCTTGCTTGATTTATGAGAGTCTGGGCACGGTGGAAGAATGCGGAAGCCATAGGGTGCAATAGACTGAGGAGGAAGTGCGTGCGAACCCAATATGGTACGTTTCCTCTCTACCAATAAGCGATACAGTTAGTTAATGCAGGAGCATGACCAAAGCAACTTCCGGTCGTGGCTTATTTCTCTTTTCCCCCTCGGCAACAACTTAAAATGCGTTTTGTATGCACGGTACAACTCTTCATTCAATGTTGAAACAGCTGTGGATTATTACGACCTCGAAAAAAAATATAACTGAGCGCAGATGTCAGAATGTCAAAATGGTCAAAATCGTGAATGTTTAATGCGCCCGATTGTTCGAGTTGGTTCGAGGTTCACGTGTCGTCCGTCCCTCTTTCCTAGCCACCCGCATGAATTGTTCATAGTTCATATATCGACACATCGAAGTATCGATTGTTTTTTTTCCTTACTATAACCAATTACCACACACGCTCTTTCACCACGTATGTTAATCGTTCTTAAGAACCAACTGTGTGGGATCGTATAAATGTAAACGTAATATGGTTATTAATTAATGCCTTGTGGCGTGTTTCATGTTTTACGTAACACCTCTTGCAGTTTTTTATTTTTTTTGGAGGAGGGCATGCACGCAACACTAATTTGCATACGATTATCAAATGCACTCACTCACATCCAATAAAAAATCGAAACGCATCATGGCTGGGCGTTGATTTCACGCACCGCTGTAAATCGTCGCGTTCTGATAATAACACAACCTCCGCCTACACACCACACGGTTGTGTTGCCTGCCTGTCGCAGCAGTCGTCGTCTTGTTTACGCACATTATTTACATTTTACAAGGCTCGCTTTGCAATGCGGAAGAAGGGGTCAAGATGTCCGCAGCAGCCAGCCAGAGTAGGTTAGTAGTGCCTCTGCTGGTCGGGTAACATTCCAACGATAACCACACGCGCGCACGCCAGCCAACCAACTAAACTCGCTGCTGCGCTGCTGCTGCTGTTGCTCGCCCCAAAATGATTTATAGAAGAGGACGGCGGTGGTGTAAGTGTGTGTGTGTAAGGTATTTAGGTAGGTACTCACCTCAACAACCTTGAGATTCTGTTTATCGAGCAGAAACTCCATGGACTTGTGCGGTCGGCCGGCGTCGTGATGATGGTGATGATGGTTGTTGTGGTGATGGTGGTGCGGATGCAAGACGGCCGCCGCCGCAACGCCGTCGACCGCCTGCTGCGGCGCGTGCTGGTGGTGGTGGTGGTTTGTGTATTGTCTGCTGGTGGCGGCAGCAACGTTGTTCACATGCTGGCCGAGGTTCATCAAGCTGCGCGTCTTCGCGCCGCTCGTGATGATCGTCACCTCAGTGTCGAGGTCCGTCTCGAGCAGCCCCATCGGCGGCGCGTGCTGCTCCATGGGGCGCACACCGCCGCCGCCGCCGCTGCCGCCTCCGGAATCAATAGTCCGTTGCGTGCGGCTGTGGTGGTCGACGGACGTGGACGACGACAGGGGCGGCTGTTGGTGGTGCTGCTGTTGCAGCGCGTCGGCGCGCGGCGTCTGTTTGACGCACGCGCCCACCACGCGCGGCGGCAGTTTCGGCAGTGGCGGTTTCGTGCACAGGTTGCGCTGTTCTTCAAGTAATCGCACGCCATCCACTTGTATCTTACTGAATGGCTGCGCCTGCTGCTGCTGGTGCTGTGGTTGATTGTTGTTGCACTTGGGGATGACATCAGGTCCCTTCAGCGGGATGTAGATGTAGTCGTCCTTCGTCGCCAGCCGTTGGCCGGTGGTTTGAATTTGTTGCGGCGGTTGCGCTGGCGGCGGCGGCGCTGCTTTAACTTCTTTCAGGGATTGCGAGTGCTTCTTGTGCTTGTCATCGCCGGTCTTCGCGGCGCGCGTCGAGAAGCGGAAGCTGGCGATGCGCGAGAAGAAGCCGCCGAGGCCGCGATTGTTTTTCGATGGTGGATGATGATGCGCGCGTGCATCGCACGGCGGCGGTGGCGATGGACGGCGATCCGCACTTACCGACTCCATCACTGCGACTGGCTGCTGCTGCTGCTGCTGCTGCGTTCGGAAAGCCACCACCTCCACTCCTCCACGCTTTTCCTCCACTGCTGCCGCTGGTTGCGGTGTTGTTGTTGTTATGGTG
Source organism: Myllaena sp. GC000078 (assembly GCA_030264135.1). NCBI lineage: Eukaryota > Metazoa > Arthropoda > Insecta > Coleoptera > Staphylinidae > Myllaena > Myllaena sp. GC000078. The sequence continues at coordinate 5,657 of JARJDR010001147.1, forward strand.
GGGGCGTCGTCGGCGGTGCGTCGCGTGGCAGCAGCAATCACCTCGGCGCTCTTGCGCTTGCCGCTCACGTCGACAAGAACCTGATGGCGGCGACGCACGGCGCACTCGTCATCCGGCCGGCAGTCGTCCGTCGAGTCGTCGCTGCTCAGCAGCCGCAACTGCTGCTGATAGTGGCGATTCAACTCGGGCTGTGAGCGTGTGAACAGCCGACGCGCGACGATTTCACGCTCCGGCGAGCTACTGCTGCTGCGGCACGTGCTCGCCGCCGACGAGGAGGTGTCGTCCTCGCGCAGCGAAATGCTATCATCGCGCCAGTTCACCTCGGCGACTACCGGCGAGAAGTGCACACCCTTTGCGCTGCCGCCGAGTGCGGTGGCGCTCTTCACCAGCGCACTTTTGCGCTGCTGCTCCGGCTGCTCACCATCAATCGCATCGCCATCGTCGTCGTCGTGCAGTTGCGCCAGGTTGGGTGTGCTGAGCACGTTACGATTGGGCGCTGCAGCCGGCGCCGTTGCCGCATGATGGTGGATGAGGTGCAGCTGCTCGCCGAAGCTCTGGATGGACGTCTCCGAGATGGCCTTCAGCGCGTTCTCCTTATCGAACTTGTAGATGGTCATCGGGTTGGTCGCCTTCTTGCGCTGTTGCTTGCGCTCCTCGTCGCTCATGTCGATCGAGTTCGTCATCGCCTCCGCGTAGCTGCCCTCGCGGCGGAACGATGGTGTCGCGTCCGCTTCCGACGCGTCGTCGCTCGACGTCTCGTACTTGAGACGGATGGTGATCTTGTCGCCTTGCTCGGCGCGCTGGTAGCGTGAGAGTTTCGGCATGGCGGCGCCGGCGAGGTTCAGATCTTTGGGCACGCTGGACGCGTCCGCGATGCACAGCGCGCGGCGCACACTGGGCGCGAGCAGATTGGGTTCGCTCGCCGCCGACATGGCGCTGCCGCTAATTTTATCGTCGCATTCCGTCGCCGACGCGCCGTCTAAATTTACGCGCGTCGCGTTGGCGTTGGCGGTCATCAGCTCATTGGCAGCAGATGTTGCTGCTGCTGCTGCAGCTGCAGCCGCCGCGGCTGCCGCTGCTGCCGCCCTTCTCTTATTCGCACCGTTGCGCATGAAGCGGTCGATCAGCGGCGAGCGATGATGCTCGTACTGCTCGACGACGCTGCTCAGATCGTGGTAGCTCACGCCAAAGTTGCCCGTGAACGTGTGGAAGACGTCGCCGTCGTACGCGTCGAAGCCGACCACGTCGCTCGTCGGCTCGTGCTCCTCCTCGCGGCGGATCTCCACGCGCGTCTTGTAGATGTTGCGATGCACCGTTGTCGTCGTTGTCGTCATCGTCTGCTGTTGCTGATGCTGCTGCTGGTGGATCACCATGTTCGGAATGGATGAGCTCTTCGTTTTCGACATGTAGAAGTGATCGCTGTAGCCGCTGTCCTCGCTGAGATTCTCGGCGCTTATCTTCACCGTCTTCCCACCACCGCCGCAGCCGTTGCCGGCCGCCGCCGACGAGGACGCGTTGAGCATGGAGTGCTGGTGCAGGCCGTCGAAGCTGCGCCACGTTTTCAAATTCACCGACTTGCTGCTATCGTAGAGCGCCGCCTCGAGCGTCTCCTCGCTATCCGCACTTTCACTACTACTGCTTGTACTGCTGCTACTGCTACTATTACTACTGCTGCTAATTACATCCTCCTCCTCCTCCTCCTCTTGCTCCCCATTCTCGTTGTACAATAATGAATCATGACTCCTCGAGTGCGCGCTGCGGTGACTATTCTTCTTTATTTTCGTTTTAGAGACGACATCGATCTTCAGCGCTTTGTAGTAGTCGGCCGAGGAGGTGTCTTCGTCGCGCTCCAGACTATCGGGGCTCGTGGTGCGCACAGCAGACGGGATGCGCGCCGCCTGCTTACCGCGCTCCAGCGAGTCGTAGCTGAAGTTGCTGAAGACGCTCGGCGAGCTGCTGCTGATCTCCTGGCATTGCTTTTCCAGGCTCTCGAACTGCAGCAGACTGCTGGAGCGCGATATGGAGGAGTCGTCGTCGTCGCTAACGGAGGGCGGCGGTGGTGGCGGCATGAGGGTGGCGGGCGGTTCTTGGCGTCGACGCTTCGCCGGGCAGGCGACTTCGCGGTCCGATTCGCATTCGCCATCGTCTGTAAAATCCAAACACATGCACGCGCTTCGGTTGACGAGAGGGTGGTTTATTGATGAGTTGGCATGCAAGCGGGCAGCCAGTAAAGTGTGTGCGTAAGCCGTTTAACCGTTGCTAATCCGATTAGCAACACCCGCCATGAAAATGATTATGCACGGACGGATGCATTCCATAGTTTAGAATGCAGGTAAGGCAAAGCAGGTAGGTAGAACGCATTATTCCGAATGTGGTGTTGCAATTAGCATTCATCATTCTCAGGCGCATTATTTACGCAAGCATACAATGTGTGCAGTTGAAATGCGTGTCATAACAATGCAAAGATGCAGATTAGTTGAAGAAAGAAACTTTCCCCCATTTGCCGCCAGTTCAAATTATTGCGCGTTGTAGACATGAAATATAGGCAACCAGACGTACAACATTGTAACACAGGAAGTATACATTCACGCATCAATATACAGTGTGATCAAATACCCCCGACGTCAAGGTGATTAAAAATAAGCAAATTTCACCCTTATTAGCATGTGATTAACAATTTAGTGATAAACTACGTGCATTTTTCACTTACCAATGGTTTGAATGCGTATCACAGAGCCGGACTCGGAGTCGGTCGCCAGCCAGCCAGCGGGCGAGGAGCGCGCGTCTTCAGAGAAGTCACTCTCCGACCGCAGGTCGTCGGACGTCTCCTCCTGGATCGTCTCCAGATATACATAGTGACCGCCGGCGCCGCCCTGCAGAAAGAGCTCGGCATCAGCTGAAAAACAAAACAATCTATTACAATCTCTTGCTCTCATAATCAGCCTATCAAAAGCGTAAAATTAATAATCATCGGAAAGTATATTGCCATTCTCAATGACAAACACATTTTTGTTGCTTTCTAATTAGTAGTAGTATCCAGCTGAGGTAAAAGTTCAAGAGCGATGATTTCAACAGACCCCCCCTCGCTCCCGCGCTGACATCATGTAATGAATAATAAGTTATCGCCGGCAACAAGGATTTATGATGCGTTTGCAAAAATTAGAAATCGTAATATTTCCAATCTAATTAGCCGATTTGCTGCTGTTGTGCGCCGACAGCGCTTCATTGTTATTCGCAGCAACAATACACAAGCGCTGGATGCATTTTGCAATTTAAAAGGAAGTGAAATAAGTCACTCTCTCTTTTTCTCGTTGTATTTGCAAACATGGTGCATTTTTCCTTTGCGTGGCTTCCAAACTGCAACAACGGCAGTACGGGTGTAATGTGATTTCGCAGGCTCTTAACATCAGTGAAAGTTATTAGTCAAAAGGTACGAGTACGACGCGTTAAAGGTATGATCGGAATGTATTTTAATCACACTCTCTCTCTGAACTGAGCCTAGACGAGCCTACCTAGATGTAGATAAATCGAATGACGATATTATTGCACGCACGAAAGCTGCTGAATGTTATTTATAAGTAAGTAATGCAATTTCAGCAACGTGCGTGCTACCCCAAAAATACATCTGTTGACGACGACGACGACGACGACCACCGGCGAGTTATTAGTAGAAACGCATGTAATATTTCGAATTGATACGAATGGTATAAATAAAAACTGTGTCAGTTGGGTAGGCGCGCAACGAAGAAAACTAACGGTAATACCGATTATACCGTAAAGACGGCTGGCCAATAGCAAACAATTAAATCTGATCGAAGAAAAACGCTTGCGCTCGCGCGTTATGGCGATTGCATTATTAATTGGCGCCGGCCGCTGCATAAACCACCTGGCACGAATTGGATTTGATGCATTTACAACACTAAGTTTCCCGCTATTGTTCAACCGCGAAAGAAATCGATTTATTCACGAAAAATAGAATGGAGAACGCTGAAAAGATGATTGCAATTAGCGGACGCACATACAGCATCTGTCGGTGTGAACTTTAATCCGGCTGACAAAGCGCACGATACGAATACGTAATTATTATTATTATCAGCTTGGGGTATTAACTCGATTAATTTGATTTACGTACGTTTCGAATCATCTCCACATCCGTTACTCATCATTGCGTTTGCTACGAAAAAACGCAATCAAACGGCATTATCAGCCGATTGAATGAAATGGTTCGTGAAAGTTCACATCAAACGCAAAGCGCATAAACCTCGAAAACGCGCATTGATAATTGCAACGCTCTGTGCGCCGTTAAGAGTGTGAAGCTGAGCTAACCACAACGCCTGCGCGCTACTTTACTTTACTACTATTTCCACTTTGTTATTACTGCTGACCGATAAAGAAATTTCTCTGCGCATTACTGTTTATATTCTCCTTACTGAGCGGTTTTATGGTTATATTTATAAATTGCGTCAAAAAACACAGACATCATAACATAATTATCGCATTTTAATCAAATTCAATCAAAAGTAGGTACTTTTACTCGGTATCACACTGCGTGCGTGCGTACATACGTAATGTGATCAATAATAATATGTAATGCTCATTAACATAATGAATTACTTACTTATGATTAATTCAATGGAATGGAATTGCGTTGGATTGCAGCTGGTGAGCGAAACGGAACGGAATAGATTTCGACATCGATATGCATTCATTTTTATTGTCGTATTTCACTTCACAATCGGTGAAGAGAAGAGTGGAGACAATATCCAATTATAACAGACGAATCCTATTAAGTTTAGGGATCGGGTTGAATGCGCCGCGCGTGGCGCGTGGCTTTTGTACCGTTGAGATCTGGGTAACCCGAATTCATGTGTGAAATGCAACAATTCCCACGAAATGTCAAATTAACGAATTCAACTATTCTAATTGACATGCGAACGCGCCGAAATTGCGCTTTCAGCAATCCATCTCGCACGCCGAAAAGAAGAAATCCGCACACAATAAATTACGACAGCAACGGCCATTCTCCGGCTTGATGAGCGAACCGATTGTGAGAGAGTTGCCAACGATTCTTGTCTCTTATCATTTATCAGAAAGTCAAATTATCGTCTATAAATTGTTGCAAAGAATTGTTAGAAACTTACTCGTGCTTATTTTACTTACTTACGAGAATATAAAATAACTAGTTAGATCCTGTCACGACAAACTTAAATTTAGCTAAATAAGTAATAATAAAACCAAATTGATGAGTAAATTGTTACATTCCTTAAAGGGTTTAAGTACTTGGGTACTTATTGACAATCAACAAAAGTGAAGAATTCATTATTCATTATTATTGCGTTATTTGCAGTTATAACACACATGTACGGTACGTATCGGGAGACATTGAACAATCTATAATAAGTGCTGTACGCTATATATTTAATTATAATCGTAATAGATTTATAGCCGTACAACAACAATAAGTTGGCGTGCAATTAAAATTCAAGCCATTGCGAAAATACCGTTAACCATACATAACACTTCTATAACTCAATACACTGCCGATAGAGAAATGATTAAGCTATATAAATAAATAAAGAAGAAATGTGCGCAAGTGTGAGTTTTATAACGATGTGGAAAAGTAGGTAGCTGGGTAATACAATTAACTGTATTATTTGAACCTCGACAATAAGACAACCGTGTTCGTAATCTACTCAACGACAACAACATTTTTAATAGAACAAAAAAACGGAAGGTAAAGCTTGACCTTCAACTGGTCATCCTTATAGTAATTATTTATGCAACTGTGATGCAACTTGTTAATAGTTACCTGAACGAATGTGTGTAAATGAATCATAAGTTTGAAGTAATGTAATGAATGGATTTCTCAAAAAAGAACTTATAAAGTTTCACATGTACAATCAATTTAATGCATGGCACTACATGAAGTCACGCCGGACGGCAATTAAGTAATACACGGTTTTAGACCTAAGCAAATAAAAACTTCTAAGGTTTCTAAGGTAGATTCGCAGGCCGAATCCAAATCTGCAATCCGTTTTTTGAAATTGGTTCTAGTTTTTGAATTATTCAATAAATTCATTATTTCAGTATTACTGACCATTAACGGCCATTCAAAGTCCGTGCAAAGTGCGAGAAATTGCGCTACTGGCGCAAATCAACTTTATATCTACTAAGTAGCATCTCTTGGAAGAACACACACCAAAAATAGCCAGATTGGAATAGTGCTTTGTGTTTGGCATTCATTGGAATCGAAGAAGGACTATTTTGCGGACTTGGACAAACCTTTTTTTTTTTTGGAGGGGAAAAAAACTGGAGAACCGCTCGGCTAATTGCATAAGCTTAATAGGAGACTACGATGAGAAATATAAAAAATTTACCCCAAAAATCTAGTAATTTTCCATTTTGGCACGGACTTTTCAAACTCATGACGTAAAAGAGCGCAGTAGCGCCACCATCGGAGAACTTGACAACTAGAACCAATCTTGACAAACTGATTGCAGATTTGGATTCAGCGCACCAAAATTAGTAAAGAATCGTTCTCATCTGCTCGGGTCAAAAAGTTGACCCGAATTTGTAAACTTGTGTAAGTTTAATGTGCTTAGAGATATAGCAACTATCGGCATCTTGATGAATATTCATTGTGAACCTATCATTAATTACGTATTTTTATATGGAAATTAAATGAATATGATATGAAAGAACGTAACCTAGAAATTAAAATTTGGCAATGGTGTAAACCACACCAACCGCAAAGACTTGTACTCCTTAATGCAAATTTTGGCAGTGAAGTTATTTTAACAGATTCCTAATTACGTTCCAGAAGATTATAGTTAAGTTTTTGTTGAATGCCATATTGATGTAATTAAAGAAAGTATACACGAACTGAGTGCCACGCTTATGATGCAACATATACATACCAGTATGAAACCAAATAAGCAGTGTTTTGTAAAGATATAAGTAATTGATTAAAATTTGATAGCAATAGACATGTAATTATAAATTACACATCGCATCCTTCCATCGACAACGATGCAATTACTACAATGGAGTGAAAGTTGCAAACGCTTTTGTTCGCTCGGTTTGTTAATTTTTATACCCGGAAATTATTGAGTAATTAACAAAAAGTAGTGCTTGATCATCCACACCTCTGGAAACTCTATTCCAACAAAGGCGAACGTCTGTATTATAATCTTATCAAGAACCCAATTTTAATAGACAACGACCAACATCAAACGCAGTTGCGCTCGAATTCAACATTGTGCATAGTAATGCAAATGTGCATTGCGCACGCGAATCTCATTATATACGAGTATTGTCATCATCATAATCATCATACACATGCACATGTGCATGCATAGGTAGTATCAATGACAAACGCATTGATTTCCACACAGAGTGCTAAACGCTAAACGAGCAACTAGCATGGTATGCGCTAAACAGTTCAACACTGCGAGTTGGTATGCAGTGCAAACAAACACATGATAAGCAAACATTCGATCTAAACTCTAAACAATCGTTTTCGTTATCATTTGTATTGTTATCAATGCGCATGTGCGCATTTACTACACATACCTACTACGATGGGCGTCGATTGCACGCGTTGCTTGCTTTTATCCCGCATGCGTATCCAATCGGCATGACATCCAGGTAATAAACGCGCACGGCACTAATTGCAATCATTCGCAGGCGAGCAACATTACTTTCGCAACGCACATGAGATATATAACCTCACTTGGCCACGTGCTCGTGGGTCAACGAATGGTACCGAAAGATATTCCGCAAATTTCACACCAGTTTGCAACCGAGATAAATCGTTGGGCAAGACGCACGCTCGCGCGCCTTCCAACGACCACTGACTAACTGACTGTTTGCTGCTGCTGGATGACTGGCTCTAGGCTAAAACGCGGAAATCAATGTCGTCGCCGGACGACCTCCAGAATCGCACACCGGCGACGCTTACTTATTACTAACTAAGCCATCCGCGCAGCGCAGCGCAACGCACCGCAACACTCGCGCTTTGTTTTAGCTGTTTTGCATACCGACGCCAGTGGAGCGTGCATTGCAAAAGCCGCCCAATAACTAATAAGCACCACCAGCTTTCGCGTGTTGTACCAGTGATCATGTCACACCTTTCGTTTTGTTGATTCAACATGGCGGTTGTAAGAATTAGCGCAATTGTGAGGTTAAGTTGAGGAATTTCTCGAAACACTCGTAGAATTGGGGAATGTCGATCGTACGTTTGTCCCCAGTATGTGTGGCCTTGATTTAAGCCATAATCTTAGCAACTACCTACCAAATAAAGCCGTACTTCATTCATGGGCAATTTATTAATGTCCGGTTTGGCGATTGTTGGCTACGCCGCCAATATGTAGATCGATATCGATTAATAATGCGCAGGAGTGTAGAGTGTAGTTTTCACTTTTTAATTCGCCATCAACAACAACAACAAATACAATCATTTTTAATTGGTTACACAAAATGACTACGCGATCTTCATCATAATACGGCCGTTAATTATAATAACTTTGGCGAAAGTTTTCATTCATTCACACGATCGTATCTTATCGGTGATGTTATAATTTCCAACACTGCCAAAATACATATTTATTTAATTACGATCCGGATTAATGTTTGTTTTTGCGATAAACTCTCTGATTCATTGACTAATATAAACGGGAAGCAATAACTATGAATCAAGTAAATATTACATATTTAAAACTACATTATATTAGCGATAAGGTGAAGTGGGGTAAGATCGCAAACGGCGCAAGATCGATATTTTTTAACAACTAAGGTGTTGAATGTAGCACTGATTTAGTACGAAGCTAACTAACGAGGTGCCTTCGATTTACAAGCAGATTTCTTCGTTTTCTATGCTTTACAAAAAACTACATTCTCAAGTTAGACATGACTGACGAATGTGCGCTCAAATTATTGGTTATAATTTCGATACCGGTAGAAAAAGGAATCAGACAAGGCGATTTACTGAGTCCATTGATGTTTAACCTAGTGATGGACGAGAGCACAAGAAGATTGAAGGGCTACTGAACGAGTCACTACAACATACCAATCGTATACTATGCTGACGATGCGGTGCTAGTAGCAGACGACGAGGACCATCTACAAAGCTTCTACACTTTTTCGAACAAGTTGCAAAAAATTATGTTATGACAATCTCCACATCGAAAACAATTTACATGGTAATCTTCAAAGTACCAACTCGATGCAAGCTCGAGGTGGAAGGGAAAATCATACAACAGATTATGACTGCACAATATCTGGGAGTCCAAATATCAGCGTTCGGGGATATAGAAGATAGCGTTTGAGAGCAAACAAATAAAGCCACAAGAACTGCCGCATGTCTAAATGGACTGATATTCTGCAATAAACATCTATCACCCATGACAAAAGCCAGAATGTATAAATCTGTTATCAGACCAGTCGCCACGTATGCGGCGGAAACGAGACCGATCACGGCGACAACAGAAAGACTCCTAGAGACAACTGAAATGGCGGTGGTGTGACGCATAAGCGGGAAAACGCTACATGACAGAGAAAGAAGTGCAGAACTGAGAAACCGAATAGACATAGATTCCATCAACGAATGGGTCAATAACAGATGACGAATGTGGAACGAACACATTGATCGAATGGACCAACAACGACTACGTCGAAGAGTCCGGGACAATTCACCCCGAGGCCAGGGGAGCGTAGGCAGACCGCGCAAAAAGTGGAGTGACTCCTCACAATGAGAGGCGCAGTAACGACGAAAGCCTCCTTTTATAGAGCAGGAAGAAGGAGAAGAAGAATCTCATATTTTGAGTTTGCCGGGAAAGATCGCAACATAATACTACGCTTATGGCCGTCGTTCGTACGAAATTATTGAAATATCTAGAACTTCGAAATTAAATAACAGAATTTAATTGCGTACCAAGCATTTTGTAAATGACAACAGCAGAATTCAGATTTGGCATCGCAATTTTAATTACTTTTAATTGACCACTAACGATCTTACCCCATTGCACAGGAGGCGTTTGCATCACCAGTCACGTCTTTTTAATCAGTAGATAAAGGTACTCTATTCAATTTGAATTGTGATTTCTGTTAGTGGAAATTATAGAGAATTAACTGCATTTTACGACAATGCCAAGTTGAGGCAAATATTTTAAACATAACAAGAAACCTATAATGTTAAAGTTTAACTTAGCAAAAACCGTTTTAATCTTACCCCACTTCACCTTATAATGAAATATTCGTCCCTTGGCATAAGAAACATATGATACATGAAATAACATATCGCAGGTAAATGTTATGTGCGGTGAATGTGCAAATGATCAATGATTCGAGTAAATTCCAATTTGTTAGCGGTTGGCTATGTCACGCTATGTCGATTGCTGGCGCACCTTCTTAACAGTAAACTTCTTCAAGTTTCATGTTTTTCAAGCAAGCATTTTCGTGTGCATCTAATGCAAACTCCATGATTTGCTTCAGCGCAATGTTGCGACAATAAAATCATCATAAATGCATTAATTAGATGCACGGAGTGATGAGTGATAAACCTGCGCGCGCAGTCGAGTCAAAAGTCATCGACTTTCAGTAAAACCACTCCAAAGTGAAATCATAAATATGGAAGACACGCAAACACATGAAGGACGTATGCGGAGAATTTCATTGTTATTCGCCACATAAATATTGAATGTCATTCGACGTGCCTTGCTGGAATGCGATTCGAGCGAGATGAAGCACACAAATGCGTTTATAAATACTCGTAAAAAGAAGCGGTTTAGAATCGAAGTGCGCTCTCTTATGGTACAAACCCGATCAAGTTTACGAGTATATAATAGTACCATACACCCACTTCTCGTCATGGCAATCGTAATTCGTTTGAAGTGGCATTAATTGGCCGTCAATAATACTGATGCAGGCGAAATGCACTCTTATCGGTCATGTCCCAAGTCTTTCCAACACTATTCTCGAAATAGAAGCAACAAAATAAATCGATTCCTATCAATCAATATACGTACTTAGCAACTCAGTTAATTGTAAATCTTTAAACTGCGAAACTGATGTGAACGTAAACTTGAGTCGTGTGCTTTCACAATGCTTCTAATTAAATTTTTATGCAACAGGCGCACGATGCTTAATGAGTGCAATGAATGTTACCAGCCATGCGCGCTCTTTAAACGAAATATCGGTAATTTTAAAGCGCCTGTTTATGCATGCATCATTTAAAGTTTTAAAGCGTGCACGCTTTTGGCGGAGAAGAAGAAGAAGAAGCAAAAAATAAGCGACCCAGTTTCCGTTTCGAAACGGTTTTCAACGGCATCGCGCGCTGTTGGTTGATGAATGAAGACAATGCCGCGACGAAGACGATGATGATGGTGGCGATGGTAGCCAACAAAGCACGGCGCGAACGGAATTCGGAACGCATTTAAATAGAATCAAAATTAAGCTTTTCCGCGCAATCTAAACAAAGCCAAATTAATTATAATATACCTCATTTTATTCTTTTTACTAGAAAAATTGCGAATTAGGTTGATGAACGAATAGTTTAAACATTTAAAGTTCGATAAATATTCAACCACAAATATTTAAACGACAGTTTTGTCATTAAGTACTTAGCCTATCACACGCTCAATGTCAACCACAATCCTCAAAACTAGAAAACGCCAAGTAACAATATCCCAATACGCGCTGTGTGTATGTATGGATGAAGAACAAGAATGGCTGGCTAGAGATAGGATCCTGTTTGTTTGCCGTCGACCACCGCATGGTCAACTCGCGGAGACTATAATTAAAATATGAATGAAGCACACGAAATGAAAACAAAACGAGTGTCTGACTGCTTGTGAGCGACGACGACGAAAATACAAGCTTTCCGCGACGTGGCGACGAACGTTGACCGCAATTTGGCCAAAATACTGTTCCGTGTGTGGGCAGTAAAAAGTGATCTCGTTTGGAGCACCTTGCAAAAAGGTTCGTTAAATCAAATATGCAAATTATGTTGTAAACTAATAATAAGTACCAAGTGCGTATATATCTATATACAAAAATCCATAAACTTCAGCTGACTCTGAGCAGAGCGAATCAATTGTACATTGGCGGAATGTGGGCGGTGTTAATACATAAACCGGTGAGAAGTCTTTCTGGGGGACTTTCACAAAGATGGAAACAAGGTTTTGTAGTAAGTCATTATATTAGAGAAAAATTTGAGATGATTTAATTCGGATTGTGAATATACCTAGGTAATAAAAACTTGAATAAGGTGAAGTGGGATAAGATCAAAGCGGTTTTTGCTAACAAGTTCAACTTTAACATGATAGATTTTGTGTTATGTTTGAAATATTGGCCCCAACTTGGCATTGTCGTAAAGTGTAGTTAATTCTTTATAATTTCCACTAACAGAAAGCACAATTTAAATTGAATAAAGTACCTTTATTCACAGATTAAAAAGACGTGACTGGTGATGCAAACGCCCCTTGTGAATGGGGCAAGATCGTTAGCGGCCAATTAAAACTAATTAAAAGTTATATTCTCACATTACCAAATGCCAAATCTGAATTCTGCTGTTGTCATTTACAAAATGCTTTTTACACGCTTAAATTCTGTGATTTAATTTCAAAGTTATACTAATTTCAATAATTTCGTACGGAGACGCCGACGGCCGTGCTCAGCATCGTTTGCAAAGCTTAGAAAACGACAAAATCTGCTTGTAAATCGAAGGCATCTCGTTAGTAAGCTTCGTACTAAATCAGTGCTACATTCTACCCCTTACTTTTTTTTTAATGACGAACAATTAGGATAAAATTTGCCCTGTTTGCAATCTTACCCCACTTCTCCTTCATTTGATTATGAATATACCTAGGTAGTAAGAACTTGAGTAATATAATTGGCTCCAATTTTGTGGAAAGGATTGCGTAACAAGGAAATGCTTAAATCACCTTGAAATAGTACATTGCACGTAATAGCATGAAAGAGAATGGTGACATTTGTTTTAATTAATTACGATAATTATAAATATAGAACTATAAAAATTTAGCTGCAGTAATTCTGAATAGTTTATTTTAGTCGGAAATGGAAAAAGGGGTAGAATTATTCCAATACGTATGTAGTAAAGAAATGAGCGAGTTTGTAGAGAAAGAATCCACAATGGCAACCACTCCATAACTAATTACACATTGTGATCGACGAAGCGTGTATGCGCGAGCACCGTCACGTTTGTTCTATGCCCCGTCGTTTGTGATAAGTTGTAAAGTGTAAAAGTATTTATAGAATCCAATCCCATTCACATTCACATTCACGAAATCAACCACAAACTCGCAACAAACGAGTAAGAAAAAGCAAATGCATCAGCTGAGAAATTGTTTGCGTCGCAACAATTCGCACTCGTTCGAAATTTGAATGCTAGTGTTTTACAGGAAGTACAATACCTGATACGATTGAGTCTTTTTGTCTTCGGCTATATGGCGCTGCGCACTGCGCGTTTGAGTTGAGAGTAGGTAATTATGGCGACAGTGACCATGACCACGTGTTATGCGTTCGTTCACAAACGGAATGGAGTGAATGGAATTCAACATAAAAATTTCCTCACCGATAACAAACAACTTATCGTAAGCTGATAAATCCTATGTATTCCTAATCCCTGTGATGATAACGTAAATATTTGCAACTTTTGCTCGTTATTTACCTGGATTGCCAATGAAATCGTCCTTATCTAGAAGCGTGTGCGGCTGCTGGAAGCCATACGCCGGCAGCCATGGATGGCCACCAGCTGTGGTTTGCAACTGCTCATCGTCCTCCTCCTCATCCTCGTCGTCTTCATCAGCATCATCATCATCTTCATCATCGTCGTCGGTGTCGTCTTCGTCGTCAATATCGCCATTATCATCAACAAGCACCGCAATGGCAACGCGCTGCTCCTTCTGCGGGCGAAAGAATTGCGGCTTCTGCAGCAGCGGATGGCCGCCGCCGCCGTTGCGCGTGTCGAGATCGAAGAGATTCAGGCCGTCGAGCAACCGCCAACCTGATGCTGCTGCTGCTGCTGCGTCGCCGTCCTCGGCGGTGGCGTCCATCCGATGATCCTTCTTCGTCTTCTTCTTCGTCGAGCCGCCCGAAGAGTCATTCACACGCGCCGGTCACGCAACGGTACACTCTCCTGCGACTGACTGTGTGTGTTGGCTGGCTGGTCTTCCTTTGCTCTCTGCCTTTGTTGGGTCACGCGCACTTGTAGCAAAGACACCCTTCGTTTTTGCACAATGATCACCAAGCACCAAACACATCAGAAACGGGGGTGGCGAGTTGGATAGATCGATTAGTATCGATCGTGCACAGGACGCACACTCTCGCGTGGCGCGGTAACAACGTTTGCGCGCCCGCGACTCGATTCAAACTGACGAGCACTGGCGAGCGTGCGCGTGGCTTGTTACATGCATGCCACCCAGCCCAACTTGCAAGCTTGTTGAGGGGGGAACAACACCAGCCAGCCACGCAACGCTACACCTAGATCAATTTCCAACGCACTTTCCACCAACATCAGAAGCGACTGACTGGTTCTTTTGCGGTAATGCAACCGGCTTTTGCTTCTTCTTCTTCTGCTGCTGCTGCTTTTTCTCCTTCTTCATCTGAGATATTGCTCCAAGAAATGCATCAGTACACTTCGGCTATCAAGCGTTGCCGTGGCGAAGAAGAGGGTAAATACATGATATTAGGTAGATAAGTGCTTTTTGCATCAATGGCGCCTGGTAGTAGCGAGCACGTGCACGTGCACAACGCAAACGGAATACAATTGTTTCCAATAAGTACGTACATACTCGTAAGTATATATTGTAATTCACGATGTTTTCGAGATTGTTTCGAGATCGATGGCTGTTGCTGCCACACGTGAAGCATTATGTATGATTACTATTGTTATTGTTATTGTTGCGCTATTAATAAAGTTGTATTCTTTAAGCGAGTTATCAATGTGGCACGTTCTCACTATTAATATTCACCTTCGCGCACGACATGCAGATATGTATTGTTGCGGTGGTTTCGCACGCCTTCAGAAACTGTCCAGTGCGCGTTGATAGTATGTTTGTATTAGATTAATTCATAATTATTGCGAGTTTTTTAATGCAAGTTTTTCTTATGAAAATTGGAGTTTTGTTTATTAATTTTTCATGAAAGTCTTTCATTAATGACCGAAAATCATTTTCATATTCCGAGAGGGAAAAACTGCAGAAGTAAAGTTGATAGATGGTTCAAAAGGTTCAAAACGGACCACACAAAACTTGCAGATGAAGATTGAAGTAATCGGCCATCGAATTTTGATGGCACTTTTAGCTGTGGTAGAAGAGGATAAATGCTTGACGCAAAACTTCAATATCGACCACCGCAGTTTGTGGTTTTTTAAAATCAGGGTTAAAATCCAAATTCAGTCATTTTCCATTAGTTACCGGGCTTTCTGAGACAACGAAGGATGGTTGAAAGACATTGAA
This sequence comes from Myllaena sp. GC000078, assembly GCA_030264135.1. Lineage (NCBI taxonomy): Eukaryota > Metazoa > Arthropoda > Insecta > Coleoptera > Staphylinidae > Myllaena > Myllaena sp. GC000078. The sequence continues at coordinate 21,133 of JARJDR010001147.1, forward strand.
GTCCTCAGCGAACATTCGTGTCAAACTTTCGTCCTCTTCCAAAGTGCGTGATCATCGAAATCCGATAGCCGATTACTTCGATCTTCAATTTCAAGATTTGTGTAGCCCGTTTTGAACCTTTTGAAGCGTCTTTCAAATTTACTTCAGGTGTTTTTCCATCACGGAAAAGTTTGTTGCGATCGCAAAATGACGCGGCCGCCATTCTTTCTTTCTCAAGATTATAAACCATAATAAGATGAATAAGAGGTACATATGAGGTGTGCCGGATAATGTTTTTTTTAAATGGCACAAGTGTTCTTCATCGCAATGAATAATACGGCAACCTAGTTCATCTTGAAGCCTTATCATTAAACTTTACTTGTCAGTATATTTCCATTCGTCGAAGAGTAATTAACATATTGTTATTGTGCTCACAACATGTCAACTTTTGTGCCATCAAAACGTAATTTGCGGAAAACGTTAAAACGAAGAAAAAAGCCGTTGAAAGTTATCGTTTACTATGTGAAGTGTACGGTGCTTATATGCACCATCGTAACAAACATGATAGTATTGGTTTCGATGGTTTAAAAATGGCGAAGACAAGGGATTTTCTGGCCAGCCGAAAAAGTATGAATACGCTGAATTGGAGAAATTATTGAATGAAAATGCCTGTCAAACACATTGGGGGTGACACGATAAGCTGTTTTGCACTGTTTAAAATTACTCGGAATTATCGAAAAGGAAGGAAAAGCGGCCATATTATAGCAAAAGACATGACAACAATCGGTCGCATATTGCGGAGTTCGTTAAAAACCACCTCGAAACAATTAAGCGAGAACTTCTAATCTTCCCCGCTGTATTATAGTCCAGTCATTGCTTCTTCTAATTACCACCTCTTCCGATTAGTGACGCATGCCATGGCCGACCAGCACTTCCGGTCTTACGAAGAAGTCAATAATTGGGTCGATGACTGGATAGTGGCCAAAGATGTGGAGTTTTTCCGTCGCGGAATTAGGATGCTACCCGAAAGATGGGAAAAAGTAATGACTAGCGACGCGTAATATTTTGAAAATTAAATTTGTCCACAATTTTTCACAAGAACAAAACCGGCGCACCGAATACGATGATTCGCATAATATTTCCTGAAAGACAGAAGAATGCTTTCATGGAAAAACAATTTATATAAGGAAAGAATTACACGAAAAAGAATTCGCAATAATTATGAATGAACCTAACAACATTCATAAATTGCGACTTGACGACATGATTGTTCCCAAATAATTACATGCATATGTTACATATGTATTCTTCAGATTATACATGGCTTGCTGTTCATGGCTTGTTCGCCAATATTAATTTTTAATGGTGTAGAAATGTGGTTAACATCACAATAAAATAAGTATGTTACTTGCACACTGCCTAGTTTGCAACAAGCAATGTGTAAATTTATGTTGAGTGCTTTCTTACCAAATTTCGGTCGTAATAATCCTCGTCTGCAATAGCGCCAGCTCAATTTTCTATTCACTTTGTCACTGAAAGACACAGAGAACGTATAATTAATTTTTCCCTGTGTATTATTGTTCTTATTATGTTCTTAAATCAATTTCCACAAATCTTACTAAACGCATTCTGTTTTTTTTTCTCTGTACCCACTGCTTAATAGTGGTATAAGTATAAATTTATGGTAATATTATCCGGAGATTTAATAATGTAGATATCAACTCGTTGTTAAATGCCAAGTGTGCATTGGGAACAAGTAAAGTATAACAACCCCTTTCGCGGACGATAGCGCACTGGCAGCGTACGGTAAAAGGTGTAAAGCACGAAAGTCGACGTCAAACCCTATAATAAAATTCGATCCACCCTCTCCGCGTACTTTTATTGATAAGTTGCAACCTTGGAACACATGCGGGTGGGTGTATAATGGATGCCAGATTCGTATTTATTGTACTGTGTAATTTAAGATCGATTCATTAAACAATTAATATTAAAGCTAATTGTCTGGTATAGTATGTGATTGGTAAATAGCCCATCCGGCTTGTAGGTATTTTTTGCTATGGTAATAAGATTGATTCATTGTGTATTGATCAATGGTATTGATCGATATTGATCTAAATTCAATATTGCCAATATTGTCAGTATTGCCATGACTCCGTAGGGTTTTATACGATTTTAAATGATGTCTAAAATTAATTACTTACCTACAGGTAAACCATGGTATTTACTTTTTATTTCATTGGCTTAAGGGCTATATTACACTAGTCAACCATGGTTGCACAACCACTTGCAACCACATTGTTGGTGCATTGTTGGTGCATTGTTGGGGTTGCTGTGGTGCACAACCAAGAAAAACCAGGTGAGATATGCTCCATAAGCTTACGTGTATTTGGCGTGTGGTTGTACAACCATGGTTGACTAGTGTAATATAGCCCTAAAACTTTTACATTTTCATTTTTTTCAATAGGGAAGATTTTGTTAAAATCTGTATTGAAGCGACATCTGTCGGAAAAATAATTCTCAGCTGATCTAAAAAACACGTAATGACCAAAAAATTAATAAATAAACAGTGAAGGCAAACAAGGTAAAGGTATTGTTGTGGTGTTCTATTTGATGTAAATTATCTGTGCGTACTCAAACGATGAGCAGACAAGCCTAGTCATTCTCGAAGGCCACGTTGTAGTGCGTTGTAGTCGCTCACCGCCCACAAATTTGCACTGCTTTTGAACTTGTTCCTATTTCTTCTGTGATTCTGCGTTGTGAGCATGCCTGCGTATGAAGAAATCATCGCTGAGGAAGAGGAGATTTCACAAAATCCCGTCAACTACGGTGAGCAACCAAGCTACATCACTAAATTCCATCATATTGGTTACTTTTCATAAGATGTACCTAGTCATGTTTGTGAATTGTCCTGTTTAGTTGTTTACTTCTTCGAGAACTTTGGCTGGTATGTGGTGATTGCTGGCATCGTCGTTGGTTTTATCTACAGCCGACTGACGCCTTACCTGGAGGAGTATGAAAAGAAAAAGGATAAATATGAATACGAACAGAGCATGTACAAAAGTACACATATTATAAATTGTACACTTTGATTGATACCTAGTAATGTTATTGTGCTTTTAGAAAATGATAAGTTATCCAATCTCCGTGTTGCTCGTGAAGAAGCTCTGCAGAAAGTTCAGGAGCAATATAAAATCGATGCAGAGTTATATGTATTAAAGCAGAAAGAGGTAATACTACATACGATAATACCAACTGATTGAAATTTCATTTTGTGTATTTTTGTAGAAGGAAGAGAGAAAAGAAGCAAAGAAGCGCGAGGAGCTCCTCGCCAAGTACGAGGGAAAGGGAGGCGGCCGGAAACTGGGATCAGGTACAATTATTGTTGTTTATCTGGCATTTAATCTCAATTATTGTTCTCTTTGGAATTTTAGATTATAATCCGTTAATGGGCGACAGTTCAGGCAGTTCTTTCAAACCGACGAGAAAGAGCCCATGTTCCGGTGGCGGATGTGGTAAATAAAATGCAATATTTTCTATCTGAATTTTCAATACTGTTAAGTATACATACACATGATTTACTTGTTTTGGGTGATTGAACACTCATTGATATCTTAATCTAGTTTATATAAAAATGTAGGATTCAGAGCAATCCCTGTCGTTTGAGATCCTCATAAGTCTTGCGATTGACGACATTCCCTTGTGAGTCTTCATACTCTTCCTCCGTCTCCGGCTGCCAGCGTTCAACCTGTTTCTGATTCTTCAATTTCTCCCACACTGCAAACAGATTTTATTACATTCCAGTCAAAGGTTACTAAAAACAACTTACATGCTAACGCGTCTTCGATCTGCGTCACATTGGCAAAATGCGCCGTATTCGGAATACCCAAACAGCGCATCCCGTGCGCATGACGCCATTCGGCAAAATGCCGTTGGAATGCCTTCGGTCCTTTGTAGACATAATTACCACAAATCTCGCAGTTGTAGCTGATGTTCAAACCATGCAGCTTGTACAGCCAGTACGGAATCGGTTTGCCGTCCCAACCGAGCGGCAGATTCTTCGGATTGTACGGCACATCATCAGCGTCATCCTCAAGGCTCTCGTCCTCGCTCTCCTCATCGGCACTGTCATCGCGTTCGCCGTCAGTGCGCGCCTGCTTGCGCTGCACGTTCTCCTTGGTGGCCGCGCGCTGCGCCGACACCATCTCTGCGAGACGATACACTTGCGCTTCCATACAGGCCAACTCACGTTGGCGCTGCTGCTCCTTCTCCTTGGATGCCCGCCCGACTTTGTTCTTCGCCAACAAGGACGGATCCAGAGCAGTCATACCTTTTGTGGCAAACAGGCGCTGCGCACGTTCTTCCAGCGTGCCGCCGCACTTTAATCCCAACGCCATCAGGGCGGATTTTAATCTGTCCAGTCCCAAGGAAGCCAGTTCCTCCCAGGAGGAAAACGCGGAGAGTTCCAAATGTGCGCCTACATTGGCCAATGCCGAACCAGTTTCTTTCTACACCAATTCAAGGAGCAATAGGCTGATGATTAAAGTTAAAAAAAATAAGAAATTATATTTACCGGCCATCCAGGTACTGTTCCCGAGTCCCACTGCAGGGTAATTGCATCATATTCCTTCTGCAGATCTGAATCGATATCCATTAAGGGTTTGATTCTTTGCACAAACCATGAGAGGTATTCGATTATCGCAAGTAGATAGCGTTTGTATTCGCCACTTTTGCGTTCTTTGGGAATGTCATAGAGTTGATCAAACATTCCCAAATAGGAAATGTAATCAACTTTCTGTATGAAAATATTTATTCATCAATAAGTATGATATCATACCTGTCAACATACATACCTCAATGCCTTTGAGATTAATGTACTTCTCATAACATTCATGAAGATCCAAAAACTTGCCATATCCCTCTTCATCAGAAAACTCAACCATGTCTATGAAAACATTTCATTACAAACATATTATAAAGGTTTAATTTGTGTACTTACTGGCCATCTCTTCAGAGGGATTCTCTCTAGCCTTGGCCAGTTCATCGAATTCCACAGACATTGGCACACTGATCTCGTTCGGATGTTTACGATAGAAATCCTTGATCTGTTTGAGCCTATTGTAGAACTCCTGAAATTCGTTGGGGCCTGTTAGGGCGGCCACTTCGGCCTTCCGCACACCGTCTTTATCCTCGTACAATTCCACTAGACGACCCGTGCTGTCCACGTATTTATCGAGCAGATACTTTAGACGATGATCAGAGTTGATACCCTCACGATACTATAAGAAACATGATGCAAATGTGCAATAAATATTCGCGTGATGACTTACTGATGTTTTCTTGTGCAGCATCTCCTTCACCATAGCGTCCACCAAACGCTCGCGCTCCTCATGGTAACGCCTCTGTTGTTCTAATATTGTTTCCATGTTGAATAACTTTCATTAACTAATGAAAATTGATGAAAATCCACCACAACGCAACACCGACGATAACTATTGAGCTGATTGAGGTTATGTTTGGTTAAGTTAGGTTAGATCATAGAATAATACACCGTGTCCAGATGCCCTCTGAACTTGTCCACAACCACAAAACTCAGCAGCTGAGTAATGTTGGGGAGCGCTGAGTCGTGTCTGGACTTGGGAAATTGTTAATAAATAATGATAAAATGATATTTTTGCATGTTTATATATATGTACGGATTTAGTATAAGTTGTTCTATTTATATATCCTAATACCATATCAATCACTTATATATTTATTATATGATTGCTGATTAAACTGAATACTGATAAAACAAGATTATTCAACAAGATACATGAAATTTCTTATATGTTTTATATTCCTCCTCATCCTTGATAACTCTACTAACGATGGTTAAAATATAAAACATCTAAAATGTTTTGTTTTTGAG